>WEZZ01005569.1:92826-108888 GCA_013400585.1 Chloropsis cyanopogon
AATTCACCTCCCTAGTTTGCCTACTGCCTTCTGCTTTTGTTCTTCCTCACTTCAGGCAGACAGGCCCAAGTAACCTACAGCCATTACCTTCCCTCGTATTCAGAGCCCAGAGAAAGTCCCAGCTCTTTTCTGTCAGTGTGCCATCCCACCTTTTCCCCACTGATTTGTGATATGGGAGATGTTTCTCAGTTCTTTGGGTATGATCAAAGATACACTAAGTTACTCTGCTACTGATTAAATGAGATTATTTTCTGCCTCCATCCAGCTCAGGGGAAATCTGCCAACTACAGCTGCCCTGTGCATCCTCCATCAAGGGGACCTCAGGAAAAGCTTAGAAGATAAAGCAGTTGCTTTCTTGCTAAAAATTTGTGGAGATGGGGTAAAAAATCTTACTTCTGTTGCTGTAAAATTAGAATTGTGAATTCCAGCACTCCCAGGAGGTGCTGAGGTCCCAACACATTTAAGGGAGTGAATCTATCAGTGCTTTGCACAAAGCTTGGGGACCCTTAGATAGCAAGCCCTATTAGAACTTCAAATGTCGGTATCATGACTCTGCCAAATGCGCAAATGAGCACTTCAGAAAGGCAGGAGAACACATCTCTCTAACGTTGTTTGATTGTGGCCCATTATCTGAGTATCCCTGAGTGCACTATACTTCTGCAATCCACTGATTGAAGAAGAGTGCTAGATAATAAGTGCTGTTGGAAGCCATTGAAAAATCAGCAGGTCGCTGTCACACAACTAACTATAAGTGAAAACAGATAATGACACCAAGATAAAAACAGCCTGAATGGAGGAAACAGTGTGTGGGTGATTGGAAAAGAAAATTAATCAAAAAACTTTAAAAAGTGTATTTTCACTAATTTCTCTCCAGCCTTTCAACCTACCAAAGAAGAAGCAGGCTGCAAAAATAATTACAGATGATTGCAGCTCTGCAGATGCCATGTTGTTTCTGTTTTTGTAAACAATAAAACTGCCCAGATATTCAAGACTGATAAATCATAGCCTTCACATCCGTGCATGCACACACACATAACACAAAAATATGTCACCAGGCAGAATAGGCTATGAGTTCACAGCTACTTCCTGATTACTGCCCAGGCAGGCACAAGCTCACCAGGAGAGATTAGCCACCACGTGTTGACAGGACAGGTAAAAATCTGCTTGGGGGCACATACCCACTGAGTAGCCAGAGTGCTACTCTGTGTTCATACACTTTTCAGTCCATAAAAACTAAAGTTTGCTTGATAGCACACTGTGAGGTAGAGAGTTTAATACATTAAACATATCTGCAGCTCTTCCTGCCCATCTGTTTTATTTGATTTTCTTGACATTTGTGACTTCTATTTTTTCAAGGAGTCAAAGTACTAAATGTATTTTTTGAATAAGGATCAGACATCTCTACAAGGGCAACCCCTGGCCAAGCCACTGCAGGGAAGGTAAATGAATTCCTTTTGTAAGTATTCACTTTGGAATAAACTGGGGAGACTCCTGTGCTGGAATTCCTGAGTGGAGAATAAGAGAGAGCAAATATCTGAAATTTGAAGTGGCTGTAGATGAAGTTACTGAACCAACTGTGAAAATGAACACTAACGTATCCCTATTATTCCCTGAGGACTTCTAAGAGAAATCAAGGATTAAGTAGGTGAGGTGCCAACAGTGGTGGATAAGTGTTTAAAACTGTCTTGGTATCTCAGGATTTCATTATGTAAAAAACCACAGCGAGTTTTATAAGAGACATTGGGAATTCCAGTGTAAAAGACAAATTAGTAAAATTGCTACTTTAAGCAAAAGAGATTTAATTTTCTCTCACTTCATGATCAACTATGCACTCAATGTCTTGAGGTACCTGTACAAATCAGCTCAAGGGTCTTGCCCCCTCTTACAGACATATTGGCCATCATATCAGTCAAGTCTTACAGGGTCTATCAGCATTCTCAATACAATGTGAAAAGTCAGCAAGTTGGGGCAGCAGATGCTCAGAGCAGCCATACCTTTTTCAAACAGGAATTATTGCCTCGATTATTTCCCCTTCTTTCTATTTTACCAGTTGGAAGCTCCTTTATTCTACTTCCATGGCTCTGCATGGTTTAACATTCATGCTAGAGAAGCTACTGCCTATGGGGTAGTTTTCTGATGAGGATGGACTATCTTTGCCTTATCATTCTTAAAAGTAAAAGACCTTAGAATGCATTCCTCATTCAGGCAAAACACAGTTGTTGCTCTCTCAAAACACTACGTGAAACTCCCCAAGACAGAACATCCGCAATAATTATTTTAAATCATCAAACAAGGCAGGGTTAAAAACTCTTTCCTTGGTTTTACATGGTTGCATGTGTAAATTAGCATTTGTTTATGCCAATGTCAGTATTAAGCATAAGGTTTTCTAGATATGTTAGAGTATAAGGAAAAACATGAAAGGCACTCTGTCTATCTCCTTTCTGGGGAGAGGAGAAAAAAAAAGATCATTTCATGCCAGCAGATGGCTACAACTCATTACTGTGTAAATGTACAGCGTGGAAAGTGGAATGACAATTAGCACTCACCAGAAATACATAACAGAGAATGATATGCGCTCATGCCATTTTATTTCATGTCACATTAATTGAGTACTAGATAGCTGACAAAATGTGTTAAACTAACCATAGCTTTCGATGGCAGCAGCTGAAAATTTGTCTCACACAGAGATTTCATTTCCTTCCAGATGCTGTGACAGAGGAGGCAGCTTTGCACACACACTCACCTCCCCAGCGTTACTGACGAACTTGCTGTTCTATTCATTTCACTGCCAGTTATTTTCACCCAGGGTTACATTAGGCCTTAGCCCAGAAGTTTTTGATTGCCCCTATTCAACCAGCAGCTTGGATCCCTCTGTGGAGGAACCCTTTTTCTCCAGAGAAGAAGCCTGTGCAACAGGAGGTGGTCACAGCTCAGTTTCCTATGAGGGAATCTCGCAGGGAAAACCCACATAAAATGTCTGCCAAACCCGTAATAAGTAACTTGAAACAACTTGGCTTACTGGCAACAGTGGCACAGACACTTTTAACGTGGATCTTGAGTTGTCTACAGCTTTATCTACTCTATGAAACTTGGGCAGTTTCTTCAGTATGTCTAATAAGGTCACACAGAGATACTGCAAAATCCTTAGGTGTCCTGCAAAGTAGCTGAAGTGCTGTGGCTCAAGTCACTTAGGGCACACAAGTAGGCACATGTTGGGATTCATTTTTATTAGCTTCTGATTGTTTAGTTAATATGTTAGACGGTTTGTTTCTCCCCCTTGCTATGTTATCAGTTTTTCCAAGCCCCTGTCCATCTTTTTTCTCCTCCCCTTAGAGGACTGTCCAGAGAAACTTTTACCCCTGTCTTTCAACCTTTCCCAGCCCCGTTCCTTCTAGTAGCTTCTATGAATCCTGTACAATTATTGGTTTATATGTAGAAACCCCACCTGTGTTTTATTCTTATTAGCTGTTTCTACTGTCATTTTGTAACTGTATCAATTTTATGTTTTGTTCATTGGTCAAATGAGACCACACCCTGAAAAGTAAAAACCACTGTGCGACCCCCACAGCCCGCTCTCAGCTGGGAGGGGTGTGGGAGACATTAAACTCCTTGCCTCTCCTCTGAGAGACCGCTTTTTGCCTCCTGGTCACAGCTGCAGCGTGGGGAACAAGAAACCACGGCGCCCCCCGCTTCCCCCCTTTCCTATCTAAGCTGGGAGGCGGCAGGCTTTCTGTAGTGGTGCCTCATCAGCTAGCCTGGGCACGGCAGCACCCCCCAAACTACCACTACAGGCACAAATAAGCCAACATGCCCTAGAAATCACTCTGATCTGGAAGACTTTTATACTTTGCAGAGCTGTGCTTCAAATTCAATACAGCTACACCTGTGCATGTTTAGCCACCAAATAAAATGCTTCTGCATTAGTCTCACCCCATAGCTTGTTCACAGGGTTCACTGCTGTGGTGCTGAGCAGCTTCCCTCACTACCCATACTGCAGCTGTCCCAGCCCCATGCTGGATCATGGAATCATAGAATATCCTGAGCTCCTAGCCCTGCACAGGACAACCCTAAAAATCAGCTGGGGCAGCGGTCAGGCTGCCCAAGAAGCAGAATCTGGGGCATTTCCAGTTCAGTCTCTTGAGCTGTCTGGGCACAGCTGTAAATCTTGCCATTGTAGCCTGCTACCCATCATCTTTTACTATGGGGAAGTGGGAAAAGAAACAGTGCATTACTCTACGGCTACACGGTGACTCAAAACTCCCTGAGGTATGGTAGGGTAGCAACACTAGGGCAGCGGACACATTGTAAAGAAATACCATGAGGTATTAGGTAACCAAGAGGCAACAAATGTCATAATTCAATTGAAACATAACAAACAGCATAGCACACTGGAAATCAAGCCAGCTAAAAAAAAGTCAGGTTTAACAACTGCTGTGATCACTTCTCGGGACCTTTATATAGTGGTTTCTGGATCAGTTACACATCAGAACACCAAATGAAAGTTGAACCCCTCCTAGTTTCTAGAAGCACATCTTCTTGCTTTGTTGCCGTGTGAAAAGTGAGGTGGCAGTGAGCAAACAGTGATTCAGCAAACTGCCACCACAGCTGGGGCCATGGGTTATGGGTAAGACAAAAAGACAGCCCTGTGTTACCACTGTACAGCCATTCCCAGGTCAGCCTGGCTCTGTCTTTCCAGCATGTCAGAGCAGCACCGTTTTTCATCACTCACTCACATATCTACACTGCCTAAAGGTTACATTGATTTTATCTTTACTAATCAAGGAGAAAAGCACACTGACAGGCAGCCATGAGCTGTCTGAGAGATGAGACAGAAAGAGATTTGGTTTGCTTTGCAGTGTTTAATTAAAAAGAAAAAGATACCCTGCCATTTAATACACTGCTTGAAGTCTCATGCAGAGAGCATTCATCATATGGCTTCTAAAGATCCATTATCTTCCAACAGAAATGGATCCAGCTGTCAGGAGGGATGCTGCAGGACTAGGCTATGCCAGGTACAGGTGAAGTAGTTACAGTGCTGGAATTGGCGAAGAGCAGCTGGTTACACAGAGTCATTGGGAACCAATCTCATTAGATACAGATGAACAGTGGGCAGCTCGAACAAGAAACTGTACACACACACACACACTAAAGTGGGCAATAGAAATCCCATTTCCAAAATTTTTAGCAAAATTGTTCAATTGAAAGAGAAAATATTTATTACCTTACAATATCTGACATTTTAAAGTTTGCATTTAACAGAAACACAAATAATAAAAGAAAATAAAAGAAAAATTTACTGGCTCTCTGTCGAGTCATATTTCAAGTCAAGGACAAGCATGACAAGCCATGAAATAAAAAATGGACTCTATGGAAATGCCGTGGTCAGAGGATTAGGAACAATCGGAATTTTTTATTCTTTCAAAATTGTACCAGAGGCAAGAGAGATATTGACAGCAGCTCATATCAGGGTGGTTTAAGCAACAATGTATAGAATGTATTACTCTCAATGAATACTTTGGTTTGTACTCAAAGAAAAGGCTCATCCATTTGTACCACTGCCAGATGTTTTGGCACAAGTAGATTACTATTCACCCATACAGGTGATTAATTACGAAGCTGAAATTTAAATAACCTGTACTGAACTTTGAAAATCAAGAAGCCTGAAAGAGGCCTGGAAGTTGGCCAAGAAGGTTTTGGCATTTTTTCCACTTCAGCTAATTTTTCATAAATCTTAATCATAATATTGAAAAGCCTAGAAACCCATTATTTTTGTGCCAATGCTCAAATGATCTGGCCTAGTTATAGGTAAAAAAGCTAAATGCAAGCCATGAAGAATGCAAAGATTGTTCAAAGAGATAGAAAATCAGAATATAAATAAGCTACTTAGCACAGTTTATGCAAAATAGATGTTACTTTGTTAATGAGATTGCAAGTCTGTTTGATAAAGTCAACCGCAGCCTCAATACACCTAGAAGTCCTAAGGCACTTGAATCAATAGCACAAGATGTGCTCATTAAAAAGTAATCACTTTTCTATATCAATCGAGCACACAAATAATGAATTAGGAATTGCTGCAGGGATCTTAAAAGTCATATCCACACGGTCACTACTGCAGCGCTTCTGTTGAGGGGATGGTTACGCATTTGGCAGCAAAGCCGTCTCCAAACTCAACCAGAAAATGGATCTAGTTTCACAATAATCTCATTAACACTTTCCCTAAAAGCCCAGAAACAGTTTATACAGCTTTTCAGCTGGATCAATAACTTGAAAAAATTTACACCATGAAGACACAAATACTTGTATTAGAAAAGCAACGAAGTAGAAAATCAGCAAAGTAGGAGAGGGAGAAAAAAAAAACCTCAGGTAGAAATTGATACAAAATCAGCACTTCTAAAAGGTGCAGATAATCAAAGGCCTGATGCTAAGCAGTAAGGAGAAGTAATACACAGTTATGCTGTGTGATCTGGATCATTTGTTAAAGGCTGGGTTTATTGTGACACAAGCCACTATAACATTTTCAAACAAACAATTTCCATCTAGAAACAAGCTTAAAAGGTCATCTCTAAAACTTGCCCTGGGAACCACAATCCTGAAGAGGATGGAGACTGCGAGTAGGTGTGTAATCCAAGTGCCTCCAAATGCTCTAGCAATCCGGGCCTCACAAGCCCGCCTAATGAGTGAAAAACTGATTAGTAAGTGGGAATAGAGACATGAATTTACCTCTAGGAGTGTCTCAGGTGACACTGTTATGAGATTGCAACTGTCAGGATGCCCACATTTCAAAAGATACCTTTAAAAATTAGACAAAAACACAGAAAACCTGCAAGGAAGTTTCAAGCATGAGCAAAACCTCCATATTTCCTGCTTCAAGGAATTAAGAGACCAGAATGGGTAGCTTAACAGGAAAGAGATTGAGACATGACACTGCAAGGCATAGTTCTTTCACAGGGGAAAAATAACAGGTCTCCCAAAACTCCCTGACGCACTGAGGAAGGTGCAGGCAGAGCAAGGGGCTGAAAGCAGAACCATGACAAGCTCTAAACCAGATGTGAAGTGGGTGCTTTACATCATGAACAAGGCATGGAAAGGGACAGATGATTCTCTGTCTCCTGATGTTTTCAAACAAAGGCTAAGTGCTTTTTGGGAAAACAAGCCTCAATCAATTTATTGGATTCTGCAAAGGACATG
Organism: Chloropsis cyanopogon; assembly: GCA_013400585.1. Lineage (NCBI taxonomy): Eukaryota > Metazoa > Chordata > Aves > Passeriformes > Irenidae > Chloropsis > Chloropsis cyanopogon. Next base: position 100,015 of record WEZZ01005569.1, read on the forward strand.
GAAGGAAATGAAATTGCCTGTAATAATAAAGATATCAAAGTACACGATCCAACAATAACCTTTATTGAATTTATGTTGGAAAGGACAACAGACAATTTTGGTGTTCTAGCAGAACATCCAGGATAAAGATAGATCTAAATGTTCATTTAGCATTTCAATTTAATAACCTTAATATACATTTCAGGAAACCTTGTGCCTTGATAGCCCTGGGAACTAAAGCTTTTTTTCATCCAAAATGTGTTTCCTGAGCAGTGTAAGTTTACCAATTTACCAACAGCTTACCAACACTCATCCTGGACTAGGGACACTTCTGGGAATATCCAGTCCTCTGGGGCCAGTTCCAACCCTGGCTCAGGGAGGAACAAGAGTTTTGACCCGCTGGTGTGTGCTGGAAGGCTCTGTCCTTACTGAGCCAGGACCAAATTCCTGCTTCCTCTTTCCACCATAATGACAGAAATACTGATTTTTTACGAAAAGTTTCAGTCTTACAGCAAATTTTACAGTGTCTTCTCTAAGAAAGTGCAACCTCAGCTCTGCCAGATCATCTGCTGTGCATGTTGGCAGTTTGCCTGTACGAAAAGTGAGCATCTTGGCTTCTGCCAAGGCTCTTGAGCACCTGCAATAACGAGGTTTTCTTTATTTATTGTCGTCCAGTCTTCACAGGCACATCTTACTCTTTCCCCTCAGCACCAATAGGTACTTCTTTGCCTTTTTATATTCCCTACTAAAGCCATCTGGAAATTTTAAGGGAACGTTTTCCTTTGGAAACTGCGATTGAAACAAAATATTGAACAAGAATGTGTGTGAAAATATGTGTCCTTAACACACACAGACACAAAGATGAGCAGTAAAAGTAATTTCTTCCAACAAGATAGGTGTGATGTTCATAATTTCTGGTGTTAGTTGGCAAGTTTGGAAAATAGAAAGTAATTTGAAGTTGGAATTAATTCATTTGTGATCACATTTCTTGCAAATAATCAAAATGACAGCTGAAATAAGAGTTTTATTGGCTGTAAAATTAATGTTCCTTAAATTCCTTCTCACAGGAAATTAGGTTTCTGATTTAAGCCAAAAGGAAAACTTTGAAACTGCTGAAATCCCTGTTAACTATAAAGAAAACTTTGGGCAGGCCCACCCTGCAGTGCTGTAGGGGTAACAAGCAATTGGTTCTGTTTTTCCAGTGGGTGAAAAGTCAGTGACGAGTTCACAAAGCCCGCAAATCCATCTATTTTCCCAAACACACCCAAGCTTCACAGATCAGCCAGGAAACCATATGTTCCTGTGTAAGTAATCCACACCTGACCCACATTTCCCAGTTTTCCTCTGGCTGTGGCAGATGACACGCAAGGCATTGCTGCTGCAAACACCACTGCCTGCCAAGCAGCAGAGCTCCCCTTGGCTTTACACAAACCGTCCCGGCCATCCCAGCCAGCCCAGGTAGGAAATTAATTGCCTTCATGGCAAAGATGTGTTTGACTTCATTTCCACTGCATTTGTCCTGCTTCAATCTGGAAATTTGCATTACACAATTACACAGCTGCCACACTGAGCAGCCATGAGGCAAATTTTGTTCCTCACTGCTGAGACCAGAGCTGGCAGCTGCCATTTCCCAAGGAGGTTGTACAAATGTAGAGAGTTGAGAATTTTCTTTTTCTTCCTCAGCAGAAATTAACCACTTCCAATCCATCAGGTGTCTGAAACCACCAGAGGCAGGTGTGAAAAGCAAGTCAAGCTACTTATTTCACCTCCCCCGGCTCACATCTGACAGAAAGAAATTGTAATCACAGGCACACAAAGTAACCCAATTTAAAAAATCCAAGTGAGTGTTTCGCCCTTGTATGCAGGTATTTAGTGCCCATAAATGTCATTATGGTCCATAACAGGCGTATCAAAGAGAAGTATCCCATGGCTTATTTTGTAATGTCACAGTGCTTGGAATTCACTCATAGACTTCACTTGCAGAGACTGTGCTCTCTGATCACTCAAGATATTTTCATATAAAACATCAGTTAGGGGGGAATTAAAAAAATATGCTGGAAGAGTGTTCATCAAATATTGCAACTGTTTTGCAAACCCGAATAATAACAATCACAATAGTCAAATAGTGAAAAAACCTCTGAACTAACTTTTCATGCACAAAGAAAAATGGTCTAAGGAATTTATTGATGACAGCTGACAGGTATCTATTCAAAGAAGGAATTATCTGGCAACAGATGGGCCTATAATAATATTAATATCTTCACCATCTGGCTTTTAATCCATGTTTTTCATCAGTAGATCATAAAGCACTTCATGAATGAGGTCAAACATCTCATAGGAAAAGGCAGAATAAAATATAAAGAAGCTGAAGCTGAACAAGGATAAGCAAGAAATAAGACACACTCCATTTGCTCTTTTATCAATACAACAGCAGGTAATTAACAAAACAAGGATTTCACCTGTAAACATTATGGTCTCCATCACTTGTTAAAAAGACAGGACCTCAAATATCTTACAGTTCAAAAAAACTACAGTCCAAAAAACTTCAAATAGTTTTTAGGTGAGGTTTTTGCCTCTTGAAAACAATAGCTGAAGAAAACAAGGTGAACACAGAAATACCTCTTTCCCCTGAAAGTCTAAAAATCTACTGCATTTCCCCTTGGTTCCAGCCTACCCACCTACCCAATTAGTGAAGCAAACCTTGTACAGTCTTTCTGGATGCTTGGACAGAGCTGGTCACAATATGGTTGCAAACCCGAAGGTGTAGAAGACTATAAAATGACTAATCATATTTTTAAAAAAATTATTAAGAAGATCAATGCATGCAAGGCACAGTTTTGCCATAGGCTGGTGACCAGATGGGAAAAACAGAATTACTTGAACATTTAAAAGGTTCTTGAATTCTTTGCCACATCCCCCCCCCTCCCCCTCCCCCCCCCCGCCCAAAATTGTACATTTTCAACTTCACTAAGAAAGAAACCTTCCTGAGTTTCACTGTTCCGCAGCTGCTCTTTGGAAAGAATGCTGTTGGCACCACATCACCACAGTCACTTGCTTCTTGCCTCAGTGGTTTGGTCTGAAAACTCTTCAGAAATCCCATATGTCCCTGTGTGGAATGTACAACAGGGTCCTCACCCTGAGTGAGCATTTGAGATCTACTGTAAAATTAATAATATGTCTAGGAAGAGGGTGCTTATTATTCAGAACAGCCTGGACAGTGTTAGCAGATGACAGAACCCACACTGCTCAAAAGGCAGCAGCAACCTCACATATTGAGCCCTGCCCCGCCCAACATCCCAAGGTTTCAAAGCCCTACATTACTTCAACACGCACTTTTAAACTTTGTTGTTGAGTAACTTTGGGAGTGAACTCCAGTACTACTGAGATCACAGACATACACAAACAAATCGAAGTCCAAAAAGAGATAATGGCCTGAGCAAAGGGCAGAATGTCCATCAGGGAAAACAGAAAGAAAGGAAGATAAATAAGTCCAAACTTGGAGATCTTAAGGATCTGGCTTGGCACGGTTGCCAGAGAGGAAAATGAGCGCAGGTTACGTATTGTCAGTGTTTGTGAGGGAGCTGCCTGGTTATGTTCTCTTTGCTGGGATCTTTATGCCCGTGACTTTACTTCTGCTGCTGCTAATTGCCTACTTCTGGATCAAACTGAGAGAAGGTGAGTCAGCAACTGGGGACAAAGACTGGGGAGGGAGACAAACCTTCTCATTCAACAAAGTTGTCTTCAGTTTAGTTAATAGTACAAACCTATGATCTGAAACAATTTTATTAATTTGTACTGTATTTTAGATCATCTGTTTGAAAAACACTACAGGTATTTGTTTAGAACTTGAATTGACCCCTCACTTTAAATGCCATAGTTTTATATACTATACTCTAGGAGTGTTTACTGATTTACACTATAGAAGGGGCAACCAGAATGAAAAGAAAAGGCAGTTAAAAGTACAGATAATTTTCCTCTGTGCTTACACTGTTAAAGTCTTCAGTGAGACAGGTAGCAGCAGTTACATCCTATAAGTAATTGGGCTTTAAGTGTCTGTGTTCTTTCAAAACTATGTATTTGCTTTTACTTTGTACAGGAGAAGGATTTTTCCCACCAGTGCAAGGCCAGGAAAGAAATCTCACTTAGATGCCAGGCCAAACACTGTTATTTGTGCACTCAGATTTTGTTCTATCCTGAAAATTTGGCCACTTAACATAAGAAAGGTCCTATGCAGCCAGAAATGTAAAGTAAACTAACTTCCTGTTTTGTGTAACATCTCCAGGCATTTAGATCCGAGGCTTTAACAGAGGAAAGGTGCTTGTTTGCACATGAGCACACACTTCAAGTTACCTTCAGGCTGCTAAAACATGAACATTTCCTGTTCAAGATGTGCTTTCAGATGTTGAACTATTCTGCAAGGGAAGCCTGCTCCACATGCCTAACCCAGTCCTGCCTTGGGTTATAGATTATTCTTAGAGCAAGGTGCTGATGGTTTTTCACACACTAATAAAACAACAACAAAAAACAGTGCAATGCCAAAACATCATGCAATTCAGTATCTGTGAGGAAATAGGAAGGCTAAGGGCTAAGTACTAAGTAGTTTTCTTTCTTGAAAGTGGTTGAAATGAAAGCTAGTGACATTACTGCATTTGACTTCAGATAAAAACAGGGATTTTCCCTTTCAGTAAATTATCAGCTCTGTGCTCATATGTGTCAGACATTAGTTATTATGAAATAATACTGAGCTGCTACTGAACTCCCTGTTCCCTGGTGATGCTCTCACTTTTCTATTCCAGCTAGGAGGAAGCAAGCCAGGAAAAGCAGGTGGGCTACTGATCCCACCAGTTCAGGTATTTTGCTGGGGCTCAGACAATACTTTCATTAAGCCAGATGAATCCATCTGAAAAAAACCCCACAGACATTTGCACTCATGATGCATGATCAACTGCTGAAACAGACTGTCCTGCCTTTTTCACAGCACTCATATCCTCCTTAGATACACTTTCTGCAGGTCTGTAAGTAATCTACAGCACCAGATGTTAAATTCTGCTTCTCTTACAGCACAGAAAATTTCGCCTTGGATTTTTAATGAGTTCAAGCAAGCAATGGTTTTGTAAATTTTCTGAGATTAGTAATCAAGGGTGTAAGAAAGAGGTGAATGAGGTAGTTGGCAGACTAATTTGCCAAAGGAATATTGCTGCTGTGCTTCTCTCTTTCAAACTGAGAAGGATGCTTGAAGGGAATCATCTGGCCTTTCAATGCCTCAGGAAAGGAGACACTCAGTTTGCAGATCACAGGTGTTCTGGCTGGGATTCTCAAGAGGATGTGAGATGAATTCCTGTCTATGTAATACTTTGGGCATTGCATTCCCAGCTCTGTCTCCAAGATCTTATTTTCCTTGAATGGAGACTGTCAGAGACCAACCTACTGTTCTGGCCTCCAGCCAACTTACACAAAACATCCTGAGCAGCTCTCCCTGTACAAGGAAGCAGAGCCAACTTTAGCTTAAGACCATCAGGTGAGAGAAACAGCCACAGATAAGCCTGAGAACAGACTCCTTCAAATGCTCTCTCTCCTACAGAACAACAGAAATTCTGCAGGTTTTTTCCCCTAGGTCCTTTTTCCCTAGGTCTCTTTTATTGAAAAAAAAAAAAAAGAAAAAAGGAGAGATTTTTTCGTTAACAAAATCAAGGCTGCCTTGCTTCACTGCTAAATAAGCATTTAATTTTTCTCTGTGCAACAAGAGCAAGGCTCTGCATAAATATATCAGTATATAAATACCTTATAAATAAAACTAAATCATCGAACAAAACAGCACATTTCTCCTGAAAAATTAGCAATGACAAGTATTTAATGGGTTTTTAAAATTTTTTATCTTTTCTGTTTCTCCACCCTTCTTCAAATAATCTCCAAGCCTCCAACAGCATGGTCATGTTCTGAAGATGTCCAGTTATGTGGGCAGCAAGCATTTTTCTGGTCTATCTGTACCACAGGCAGCACTGGGAGTATCAGGCCAGCTCGAGGTTCTCACAGCACAGCCCCAGTTCTGTAAAGCAGAACATGAATTGCCAATATAAACTAACTATGCTCTTTGCTGCTGTTTAAGGATTTTATTCTGATCGAATGCTGTGGAGGCAAATGAAAACAGAGCATGTCAATAGTTCATGTTAGCGCTTGACTGAGCTTAGTAACAGCCTCAGACTCACACTCAGAAGACTTCCTTCTAGGATCATGGGCTAACTAATAACAGGCGCTCTTTAGACACCTTCACCTTAGTAAGATTAGTTCTTACTAATATAAAACAGCTCTTTTTCTTTATAAAAGCTCACCATAAGAAATCAGCATATTCTTATGGAAGTTTTGTGTTTGGATTATTTTTCAGTTGAGGAGGAAATGGCAATGGCACAAGATTCCAGGAATGACTTCCTGAATCACCGTGCCCAGTGGAAGAAACCCAGAAGATCCGGACAAAAAGAGAACAGATACAAGAACTCAAGGACATTTAAGGGAGCTTCACGTCTCAGGAAGCAAGCTTAAACCCAGTGCTCAGCACTGCAGGTTTAACAATAACCAGCTATAAATAAATACCACACAGGAAAACAAAACTGGAGAGGAGAAGCCAGAGCTGTGCTGTCCTAATGAAACAGCTGCTGCCATCCAGAGTTCTTCCAAACAGCTCTTTGTGCATCTCAGCAGAGACCAGAGGCTTCCTGCCATGAACTGCGTTGGTTCCCTTCTGTGACACAGGATTTGGGGGGAGGGACAGCACCCTGCTCACCAGCTCCTCCCTGGCCTACCAAGGAGAAAGGACATAAGAAACTCCTGAGAGAGCTGAGCTGGCACATAGAAGGCAGGCAGTTTTATAAAATCGAAATGCATAAATAACAAAGTTGACATCAAGCACTGACATCTGGGAAATTGAAAAGGGTTTTGACAGGCAACTGACATTTATTAGCTTGTACACTTTGGGAAAGATTGTGGATTTTGTAAAGTATTTTTTCCACAGAATTTGAAAGCAAAACGTAACAGTAGCAGGAAACAAAAGGATTTCTCTCTGCTGACTGAAAATGCCAAATTTTGAAACCATGGAAAGATTTAGTCAGTATTCTGTAAAACAGCTATTAGACTCCTTTAAGAACAAATGGATGACTTTTGCAAATAAAAAACTGCAGAAGCATGGAGTTATCTTTTTTGTGTGTCAATTGACACATTTTTAAAAAAAATCTTCTTCCCTGCTCCCCTGTAGCCGTAGATGTACAATTTTTAGTGCATCTCAGATTGCCTGTGGTAGATAGCCCACAAAAATGCGACTCAAATTGTTTGCAAGCACTACTGGCTTTCAGCTTCTCTGATTCTGACTCTCAAGTTTAAACCTAAACTGGCAAGGAATGAGAAGTGACTGTCATTACTGTCCTCAGTGTTTACTGTCCCTGCCTGCTAATGATTGCTGTCTGCAATTACCTTTCATAAAAGCTGTTTGTCATTATTCGTCCTGTGAGAGTGGATAATGCCTTGTCTGAGATTATGTGTGGTTTGCACAGTTTCAGTTCTCATAGCTCTTTTAAGAACTCCTTGGAATAATTTTATTGAACTAATGAGGCCATGACCACAGGTTTAAAAAAACACTGTAATTTAAAGTCTGTGGAGAAAAAAAAAATTTAAACAGCAAGTACCCTTACACTCTTTCCCGTTTTAATACTACCCAAATTTAAAGACATAATTCATCACACTGGTTTACATCTGTGCAAAAAACATAGAATACATTGCACAGGTGAAGAGACAATTGTTTGCAATTGCAAACACAATCTATTGTGAAGAAGTTGAGACAGCTGCTGCAAAGAATTTACTTTCTACATTTAAGAAGGATGCTGCCTTCTTAAAGCAGTGATCTGGGATATTGATCAGATGTTGAAGGAATTCTAACAGAGCCCCAAATACTCACTCTCTCACTGCCCAAGGAAAGACTGGCCAGGACCACATGTAAAAAATACAGAATGAAAACTGATTTTGTTAATTCCACAGTGTGTCTGAGAATGGGGAGATTTGAAATGTCAAGAAGTGGTAACACTCTTAAACAGCACTTCATTGTAAAATAGTGGTATGGATACCAAAAATAATACTGTATACATACACTCTGTGCCTTTGACAGAAGTGCTTATTGAGCTGTAACTGCTAACATGTAGGAGGATCTGACATTCATGACTTAGTTACATGCAATGAAAATTCTCAGGCCTTATTGTTTTCAGTTCCATTACTGAACAGTGTCAAGAAATATGTTTTCATGCTGCCAGCATGAAACACACCATGGTATCCCATAAAAGTCCTTCAAAAAGGGAAAATATGTATTTAAATAACAGCATAGAACAACATCTTTGTCTAGGTAAATTGCACAAGCATTATCTAAATATAGATGGAGAGTAATTGCAAGGAAATAACTTCTATTACTGCTGTCACTGAAGAGTCCTGTCTCTAGCATGTGAAGTTAGACTCGACTCCATGTACAACCAGTAAGCACATTTAAAACCTTCCTGCCTGTGACTGCTTCCCCTTTGCTTCCCAGAACAGAATTTAATGTCTCAGCATCTCAGCTGGGAAGGTACTGAGAGAGATGGTAAAGTGATAAAGGATTGAGAAACCCCTTTTGGCTGGGGAATGACTGAAGAGTGATTGACANGAATATTTGGGAAAGTACTACTTTCTAAAATAGTAATCATAGTTACACATACCCCAAGGCAAATACCAGTAGCCTCAGAGACAGATCTGGGAGAGTTACTCAATTAGCCTGGCCCAGCAGAGACATTCATATAGACTTACCTCCAAAAACTCGGCAGGATTTGCCTCAAACCAAACAGAGTATTTTAACACTACAGGAATTATCACAGCATTTCTAATGCT
>WEZZ01005571.1:842-15658 GCA_013400585.1 Chloropsis cyanopogon
TCAAGGAAAACCCTAGTTTTATTTTGTGCAAAATGTTCAAATAAAATAATGTTTAATAACATGATTTCACCAGGTATATCACAAGGTAAACTATCATTCAGTTTTAACTGAATGCATTTTCACTTGTCCTCCATAGGACTAGAGCTGTCATTTTAGACCCCCTGTAATTCCCCATTAGGAGTAGTTGGAGTAACATGAAAACCTGTCTGTTAATTTGGGGATGACTTATTTGTAGTGGCCCTTTAAACACAGATTTGGGCATATGTATCAATATTCTGCAGATAAGGACAGTCTGGGTAAATGCAAAGTATTTTCATAGTGTAAGAATTAAACATTCTACTTCTGGTCAAAAACCACATGTCACCAATCAATTTATGGGAGTGTATGAAAGCCTTGATGTAGTTCATCAGAGAAAATTAAGGTCAGTCAGAGCATGAGTAGCACCTCTGCTTCTTTATCCATCTGAAAACAAGGACACAAAAATGTTGCATTTGGAATTCCTGTAGCTCAGTTTCTTGTCTCCACCATCACCCAGTCTTGGATGCCTAAGGAAGAATGCAGGATTCAGGCAACCCTAAGTGTTTCTCACTTTTCCCAAATCACAGACACCTGTGGGCACTGTATCTGTGTGCTCACACCCACTTGGTGAGCAGCTCCTTCTGAGCACCAGGCTTGTGTTCCTCTGATTGTAAACCAGATTATTGTGTATCTCAGTTATTCCAAAGCAGCTCTTACTGAAGGTAAGCATCTGTAGTGCATCTGTAGCTTCCCTTTGGGAATTTGTGATTTGAAAACACATGGTCATCAGGAAACCTCTGCTACACAAGAGGCTCTTGAAAGTATTTACACTGGAGATTCATAAAATTACCCTGCACCCTGGACCTCGTGCACATGTGAGGAGGAAGCATTCCACTCCCCAAGCAGCCATTTATTTACAAAGGTTCAAGGAGCTCCTGATCTTCATGCAAAAGTGTATCTAAACCCTGAGGATAACAAAAACAACTTTAAATTCTTCACACTGTCCGGTTTGGCCAAAAATATGTCACTGTGGTGAGAGCCTGTGTTTATTTTTGGCATTTTTATGCATCACAGTCCTTTTCTTCTACTCTGTGGTGCTGTTCTCTGTTTATCAAAACAGACTGAAAGAAAGGCAAAAACATCAATACTAGCAGTACTGACATAGTTCCTAACAGATCCTGGTTTTTTGCTATAGAGAGCACAGTTTTGAACTGGTCCACTCCTTGTATTTTTTGTTGCCTTTTTTTCTTAATTGCATAGTTTTGATTTTTTTTTTCCACTTCTGAAACTTTAAAAATGTTCCAGGAAAGACACAAAAATCTCCTGAATTTGCTCATTTTCAGTTACCAGTGGTGGGATACCCTTTAGATGTAATCCACAGACCTAGGCTGATCCAGGTTCTGTTCCTGGCAGCCTATTGATCAAAACTGTTCCACTTTTATAGGAAACCTCCTGCTAACTCGGCCAACATACAATATTCACATATTGTTACAGAGTAGTACAAAGGCCAGACTGCATCTGTTAGAGTAACAGATTAAAGCCATTCAAAGATTGTTTCAGTGAGCTATAATGTGCAAGTACTGTAGGTCTTCATCAGAGACCATCTTGGAAGAGCAAGATAACTTACAATGACACTATGCTGCTCTCCATTGCTAATATCAATATAGCAAACTATAGATACCATTTTCTAAGATTCTTTAGATCTCAGCATCTTCAGGAAGATACAGGCAAGTGATTATTTACCCTTGAATTTGCAGGATTTGTGGACCTATAGTTCTTATAAGCCATTTTCAGGATTTTTTTAAAATTTACATATGTATTTTAGGCTGTCATATCCTTCCTTCTGCTTCCCTCTCCAAAGTGAAAATTTGGCCTTTTTCATGTCTCCTTTTTTGTAGTGGAGGTATTTTTCCTCCTTAAATGTTTTAGTTGGTCTTTTCTGTGGTCTTCTCTGAGTACGCTACATCCTCCTTCAGATGCAGAGACCAGAAGTACACACAGTGTGTAAAATATAGATTCATAATCTTTATCTGTAGACTCTCTTTACCTTGCTCTTGATGTCCTTCCTGAAGCTGCCCAGTATTTGGGGGATTTGGGGCTGCTGCTGAGAGGACGGTTTTAGGGAAGGGTCAGCAACTCCCAGATCGTAACCACCAATTCCAAGTTGAGCGTCATGTAATCAGAGTTTCAGTTATTTTTTTTCCCGTGTTTGTTTACACTGAAGCTTGGCTGCTACATTTTTGCCCTGTTTGTTCAGCTTTGAGGGCTTTTTGAAGTTCAGCCAACGTTTGACTACCCAAAAGAGCTCAGAGTCTTCTGAAAGAGATGTGAAAAACTGGAGCATTCACAGTTTGCTCCCTTCTTTAACTCATCAGTCATGAGACAGAGTAAAACCAGTCCTGGCATCAGTCCTCGGAGGACCCCAGTCGCCAAGTCTTTTCCACCCCTAAGTCCTTCCATTTGCTTCCTCTCCTTTAAGCAGCTTTCAGTCTTTAAAACATCATTTCCTCTAATCCTGTGGCAGCTTAATTTTTTTAATAGCCTTCGGTGTAGAACCCTGTCAGAGGCTTTATGAAAATTCAAAAATATCATGTCCAGTGAATCCCCTTTATCCACCTGGTCCTTGACACTGTTGTAGAAATCCAGCAAGTTGATGGGACAGGATTTCCCTTTACAGAATCAACACCAAATCTTTTTCAACAGACTGTGATTATCTGTATGCTCAGTGATTTTATTACAGACCTGTTATCTTACCCAGTGATGTAAGACTCTGGTCTGTATTTCTGTATTTCCCAGCATCATCTCTAAAGTCCTCGTTTGTAGAAGGGAAACTCCCCATTTTTCTGGCACAATGGCTGTTTGTGAGATAGGTTACACATCTTTGTTTTTAAATTCCACATTTGAGAGCTTCTGGCTGAATACTGTCTGGTCGGGGTGACTTCCTGACATCTGACTTGTTTATTTATATTTAGTCTAATATTTTCTGTCTGTTTACTTATTGATCTAGTTCCTTTGAATGATCTGGTACAAAGAATGCAGTGGATGTAGAAATCAAACATTTTCAACAAGGAAGAATGATGCAAGCAGATATACGAGCCCTTCTCTTGCAAGGGCTTGTATTTGACCATGAGTGCTGCTCACCACACTTCATCCAACAATCCTACCAGTGGCTAATGAAGTTTACTGCTTTTAATATACTGAAAAAAAAGTTAAAATAGAGCACCCTTTCCATTTTTCAAGCTCATTTTTAGTCCTCTTTAGTTTATGTTTACATTTGGCATGAGCAGTTTTGTAGTTTTTCCTTACTTGGACGAGCTTTACATTCCTCAAAGAGGAGAAGAAGGTAGGAGTCTCATGATAGCCACCTTGATTTTCCCATTAAAGTCATACAGCTGTTTTTCAGACCCACACAGACTTTTCCTTTTGCAGTGTTACACATGTTTTATGCAGGCTTCTCTTACAAGTTTTTTTGGGGGTTGGTATTTGGTGAGTTTTTTAATACCTTCTAGGTTGCCTTCTTTAGGACTGTATATTTTAGGGTGTTTTAACACTTTGCCTTCCCTCCCATTGTGTACTTCCTTTAATTCATGCAATCATTAAAGTTGGAAAAAACTTCTTAATTCATACAATCATTAAAGTTGGAAAAAAGGTCATGAAGTTCAACCTTCAACCAAACACCACCCACACCCACTAAACCTTATCACAAAGTGCCACATCTGCTTATTTTTTGAACACTTCCAGGGATTACAACTTCACCACTTCCCTGGGCAAGCCTGTTCCAATGCATGACCACTCTTTCAGTGGAGAAAGTTTTCCTAATATCCATCCAGCCTGAACTTCCTGTGGTGCAGCTTGAGGCCATTTCCCTTGTCCTGTCACTAGTTGCCTGGGAGAAGAGGCCAACCCCAAAGAATTCTGCATTTCTGTGCTGGATTCTTTCTCTATGACTCTGAAATTAATTGTATTGTGGTTGCAGAGAAAGACCACACCAGGAACAGCATCTTTTCTTGTGGGTTTTCTTACTTACTAGTTCTTCCAGGAAATATTTTTTTTCCCCTCTGATGTTTTTGTCCAATTTGTTGGGTAATCTTGGATTTATTTGGGATTTTTTCCCCTGCTCATCCTGCTGAAGTATCAATGCAGTTCAATAAAAGTAGCTGGAATCTCACTCCTGCTGTCATTCCTGAACTTGCAGGTTTCAGTCAGGCTTCACAGTTTCTGCTCACTATTATTAAGCTTACTTGGAAGTCATATAATTATTTATTTTATATATATTCTAGTAGAGTCGGGATTTTCCATCCACAAGGACTTTATTGTGGTTTTGTCTCCTTATTATATAAAGCTATTATACTTTATATAATCTTTCATGCACAGCATCCTACCCTCGCTTGTGCATCCTCTTCTGTCATTCCTGGTAGTCTGGTAGTCTGGTAACATTGCCCATTCCTGCAAGCCCACCAGGATACCTGTGTTACAGGAAGGAGTGATCTCTAGACGCCAGTAATTCTTGTGATGTCTTCATATTTCGGCTCCTCATGTTGGTACAGAGGCACTTCTGAATCTTGCCTTCACAATGAATTTAGCTACATCCACCTCATGTTACATCCATCTGAGCAAGTTGCTTTTTCTGACTTTCAGTCTTGCCCAACTGCCAGTTAAAACAGTCTCAAATTTTTCAGTTTTTGTGGCCAGCACCTTGGCCTAACGATGATCCAGGTGCATCCCATTTCTCACTTCAAAACATCCCCCATCTCCTGAGCTGTATCCTCCTTACACTGTGCCCCTTGTGCATCCATGGGGGTGCTGATCTCTGTGTACATACAAGTCCTTCTACGAGGTATTGGCAGCATTCCTGAGAGCTCTATTCCTCAAGTGCAGGCTTGTTTCCTGGCTGTGAGCTTCAGTCTGGGCTGCACAGCATCCCCTCCACGTTTCCCTACACTCGCAGGTACTGGTGCTGCTCCTCCGCTGCTGCCCGGGGCAACTCCTGCCATCAGCCTCCGCTGGCCCGGGATGTTTGCTTTCCTGTCTAGTGCTGCTTTGCTCTACTGCTGCTTTATTTTGTTAGAGCAAGTCGTGAAATAGTTTCCTGTCAGCTCAGCTTAGGATGATGGAAAGCATGAAGCTGAGAAACAACGCAGCACTTAAATTTATGTTTGTTTTGCTGTTTGATTGTTAATTTGGTGTACAAAGTAAATGGAAGTGGAGAGACCGGATTTCTTTCTTTGAAGAGGACATAGTTTACAAACTGCTTTGGTAGCTGAATGCTGAAGTCCAGACTAATGCAAGTTTAAGAAGTGGAGAAGGAATCTGCTGTTCAAAGGAATGTCTCTGCTGTCATGGTTTTGCCTGTAAAACTATACAAACCACAACACACAATGTTCTCTTACTGAAGAAGTATATCTTTACACATTTGAAATGCTAGTTATTTAGAATAAACACACATTATTCAGATTTTCCTGTGATATCACTATCAGTTTATCACAAACATTACTGAAATCTGTTAAAACAGGAGAGATTTGGGGGCTCTCTAAGTGGACACAACTAAGTCAGGTCTCAGTTTGTTCGTTCTTAATTTTGAAGGACTCTGGCAACAATTACATTGCAGTAGAAGAGCCAGTGTAGGAGGTTGAAATCTGAGCTAATTTATTGCTGTCATATTTAAAGTGCATATAAAAATAGACTTCATTAGTAATTGAAAACTGGAATATCTGTTTAAGTGTAACACTGCTGCCACAACTTTCTTAAGGGACAAGGCAAATAATTTGGAATGGTGGAATGAATTCACGTGGGAAGGGGAAGGTAGTCTGAGGCCAGTTGTAGGTCCCTTCTCAGTTATAGATACATTAGCGTTTCAGAGCTTCTCTCCTCCCTCAGTTTCCCTGGTAATACTGGTAATTCCAAAGAGAATTAATTGGCTTTCAAAGATGAGGAGTTGAGAACTGGTAGAATTTTGCAGGAGCCCCAAATATTGGTCTGCAATTAAAAATTCCATGGATTCAGTTACTTTCCTGGAGCCTGTTGCACCTCATTTGTTAATCCCAGTGCTGCAGTGATTCCCTCTCTGAAGCCCTGTGTTAGTGTGAATCTTGTCCCACTGAAGAAGGGGTACAGTACAGCTCAAGAACAAAAAATGCTCAATCCACTTTTGTATAATTTTCAATTCCTTCCTTCTGCTGTGTTTGGTCACTAGAAGCATTATAAACATTCTGTGCTTGTATCTGTTATTTAGCCAGATAGAAAGTTTTATTAGAAAATTATCTCCCACACAAAAGTCAGTCCATTTGGCTCCCACACAAGTTGTTAGTGTTCATTTAACCCAAATTGTACAGGGTTCTTGACTAATGCTGTCCCCAACATAATGTTTGCTTGTAATGCATGATTTGCATTTCTGTTTTGCCTCTTGAAGGAAAGTTCAGGCTTGCTTGTTCCTGCTGTTAATTATAACAAATTCTGGCAAGTTTAGGAATCTGAAAAGCCTGTCAGATGTTGGCCTTAAGGGCTAGTGTCCCTGAAGTTGGATGTAATTTGCGCATAATAAATTGCTTCAATAAGATTTTGTTTCTTAGCTTAATTACATAAGTCTTTTGGGAGTTAAGCTAATGTGAAATTAAGGGTCATGGGACCACCACAAACCTTTGGAGGTTATGGTGATAAAATCCAGCTGTTTCTTCTCACAATCAACCTCCAATATAATGTCTTTATCCAATGGTGTTCTTCTTATGTGATTGCTATAACACTGTAGATTGGTAGAAGAAAAGTTTGGTTAGTTGCATTAAACACTGACATGAATTGGATAATTAAATACTAGTCAGATTACCTGACTTGGCTGACTGCATGCATTGCAGTGTCATCTGCAGATGTGCTGAATACCCAGGCTTTGGATAAAAGGACTTTGAATCGATGTGTGGGAATCATGACCTTCCCCAGGCTAGCACCTGAAGTAGCAGATCACACAACCCTGAGTGAGGCTGAACTAAGTCAGACTCAAAAGGGAGGATGAGGTTGTTGGGAAAAGCAGTGGTGTTCACAAAGATGGGAAATAATGACAAAGTTTAGGACCTTCACATATGGGGATTCAATTTAGAGTGGTTAAAGAAGACTGGAGTGAGAAGTGGTAAGAACCAGCTTGCTTTGGAACTTGGGCCTAAGCTGGAAAGCCAGCAACAACATTCAGATATTTGAAGAGGGGATTTTGTTGTCTAAGTAGAATTGTAGAATTGCTATACTTCAGCTTTGGTGGGGGAAAGTGTTTCTTTTGAAATACTTATGTCTTGAGTTTTGATTGGTTCATAGTTTTCCTTAATAATTTATAACTGAGTTATAAGTAACGTCAACGTCAGTAAAGACTTACTTGTTCCTGTGCAGAACAGCCCATGTGCTATGAAGCAAAGTAAACATATATTATACAATGCATAGAATATTTTAATTATCTTTTAAAGCTGGATCTTCAGCTCTAACTGGATATGCATACCATAGATGCTTTTTATAGGAGTCTAGTACAGAAAAAGACCAGATCATCTGGATTCCAGGCATTTGTTTTCTAGATACAGCTTTGCATATTGTTAGCATGTTCCACTTAATAAGTAATGCCACTCAAAAGAGGATTTGTACATCATGAACATTATAAGCATTTAAGACATGGATAATACATCTGTCATTTTAAGATATTAATAGAACGCTTTTAGGTGCTCATATAGTTAATGACCTTCATGTAGTGGCCTGGATAGTATCCTTAGAGAAACAGCCCTGAAAAATCCTTTCTTCACATTAAAGCAAGCGAAAAAAAATTATTTTAGATAACATTGATTTCTTTGTGATTAGTAAAAGCCTTGCACATAAACCTGAAGAAAATATCTACATGTACCATCATTCTGGACCCCAAGTCCTTAACTTGCTATCTTGTATACTTAGCTGCTATCTAGTAGCTGTAGCTAGGAGAAGGTTCTACCAGAACCCTCTTGGCAGCAGCTGTGTTTGCTGCTCCATGGCCAAGAGATGGACTCATGCCTGGATGGAGCCCTCATCCATCTCTCCAGCTGATGGTATGGGGCTGTGTTGCTCCCTTTACGCTGTGGTTCGGTGAAGGGCTCTGTGCGTGACACCCAGACAGAGCCACACACAGCACCTCACAGATTTCTGCATCCAAGCACTTCAAGACCTCAGAGATCTCTTTATCTCTTCTCCTTCCCTCCCCCTCTGCAAGCACACTCATTTGCATGGACAGGCTTTTAAAATTCCTTAAGGCAATTTCTAGTATGTGATAAGGACTGTTTTTACAGCAAAGTCCTTACAAATCAATAATCCTGTAAAGATGAAAAACAAATAGGGGGATATCTGCTTTGGCAGACAACAATAAAGACGTACATGCTGTAACAATTTATTTGCACATTCATTCCTTCAGATACCCCTTATAGTTAGGGGTCAAAGTCTTCTGTGCATCTGCACTGCTGTCTGAAAAATGTCAACAACCTAAAGGGACCACCCAGTCTGTGTTACATTTGTTGCCTCTATGTCTGCCTATGTAGCAAGGCACTTCTGGTCCCTTTTCTAAACAGGTTGACTATCCAAATTTCTGAGGGCTTCTATCTTCACATCATGCAAATCTCTGTCCAGGGATACTGTAGTTACTGCAGTACCCCTTGCTACTGATAAATGCAAATGGTTAGCAATACACACTGCACAGGATTTCACATTTACAACATGCAACATATTACAGTAATCATGCCCAGTATTTTAACCACCTGATAGTTGTAAGAAATCCCACAAGGCCATTTGAGTAATGGAGTTTTGTTTGTCCTTAATGCTTGCTTGGTAAGTTGGTCTAGGGACAAATTGAGGAAATGGTGGGGGGGGAAGCAGGAGGGAGACGATTTGCAATAGGGCTGTCTCAATCTCTATGAGACAGAAGAAAAATTAAGGGATACAAAATGAAAAGCAGCATTTTGCTCTAAGTCTTCTGCCCTATTACACTTTTTAATTATAGGTTATTGCTTGAACTGAAGCATACTTTCTCCTGGAGATGCTTTGGGAAATCATTCTAATTCCAGTCTTGTCATCCAGCAGCAAACAAAATTTAGATTTTAGGAAGGAAAAGTGAGGAGGATTACTAACTTCAAACAAAATTGCAGGATGGTTAACTTTATGACATCAAAGTTACTGCATCTGACACTATTGAATGAGTAGATTGCTGCTGAGGTAGAGGGTAATATTTTCAAGCACAGCCTTTTACAGTTAACAAGTTGCATTTTAGGACAGTTCTTCCATGTTGTACATGATAATGGTCCACCATTTCAAGTGTGTTGGCCAGATGGTTTCTAAGTTCAGTGAAGTGCTCAGGATCTGAACATAAGGAGGGAAGGTATTTGAGCACTGACGTTAGGCTTCCAAGGCACTTACAGTCAGATTTTTTTGGTGTATTCGTAACCCAGTGTTTTTGTAACTCAGTCGTGTTGTTTTGCTCTCCTCTTAGAGTTTCTTTGTAAGGAATGCCCAAGAGTTCATATTTTCATTGACCGAATTGATCTGAAGGACATTCCAGAAGAGCAGATGTATATGAGAAGGTGGCTTCATGAACGTTTTGAAATAAAGGACAAGTGAGTAGAAATATGTAGAGCTTTCTGTTTCAAGATTCTGTCTTATTTCTTTTATATTAACAAATATAACCATGATCTCTGTGTTACGAGTAGTGCCCACTGTAGGGTTCTCTGAAGAGGGGTGATGTTGGTACTCCTATTTATATAATACAATATAATAAAACCTTGGGGTTAAACCTTTTGCTCAGGAGGTTGGGATTCCTCAGGTTTTGACCTTCTTTAGATTGAAGAAGTGTGAGTCCATGTTCCAGGCAAGACTCATATTCATCTGAATACTCTCCATTCATCTTCTCGTAGTTAAGTCCTGTGCAGGAATGTAAGATGCCTGTGGTAGGCAAGCAAGAAAAAGCAGTGTGATTCTGCCCTTGTAATCAGTGTTAAGTTGGAGTGATAGAGGGGCAGGTCTTGATCTAATCTCTTCTGCCAAAATTGTTTACAAATCTTTCATCCAGACAGTGACTGGATAAAAACACAGTTAACCCCAAAATTTCTACCTTCACTGGGGAAACAAGGTGAAGTAGAAGTTTCATTTGTCCATTTTTGATTTGTGGTAGAAGTAAAGTGCCTGGCTTCCTCCAGCATCTCCAGATAAGGTCACTAGTGAGTATATGCAGCAGATCATGGGGGACCTTGTTCTCCAGAAGGACTTTATGCTTAAATGTAGGATTAAAGTATTGTTTGAGATATGATGGTTTAATTTGCCAGATCTGAAGTCCTGCTTAAGGGAGATGAATCTGTTTACTTTCGAAATCCCTGAATGCTTTGAGTGAGACAGAAATTTCCCTGGTTCTTCAGTTTTGTTCTGCTTTAAAATTGTTCTGCCAGTCTCACACTCCATGGAAATAAAAAACATATTCATTTCCCCTGAGTGCTTTGAATTAATATAGAAGTTAACATAACTATCTGTAAACATGGCACTGTTACTAAAGTGTCTTAGACATTTAGGATCACTACTTTTAAAAGATAGAAAGTCTGAATTCAATTTAAATAGATAAGAAGCTGATACATAAAATAAAAGGCTGTCCAATGTCTGTCCCTTTAGTTATCTAGTGAAAGTGAACAAAAAAAAATCATCCATGTGTCATTGTAAGCTCCTGTTCACTGGAACATCTTTCCTGGGACCAAAGCAGTCTGTCAGGCAAATTTAGAGATAGTTGAAACAAAACCTCAGAGTTTCCAAACCCATTTATTACTGTTTTTTAAAACTAGGAGGAAAAAAGTTACTACTAAGCCAGTGATGTGGCATCTTACTCTTGCATGTTTAGCTTCCAATATATTCAGTGTATTGTGAGCCCTTGTTATATATTAATTTATTTTATGAAGATACTTCTTCTTCCTCCTCCTTTGGTGCTCAGTGTATTGTTTTGTTATACAATATTGAACAGTGCTCTGGGCTTTTCTGCTAAATGCTGAATGAAAACAATTCTTGTCAACTTTTATAGTCACTGTTGCAGTTGGTCCACAAGGAAAACATGGCCTTAATGCTTACAAGGACTTAGGTTGAGTATTTTGATGTGCATCATATTCGTAAGGTGAACTTGTTACAGAGGTCCTGCTACGTATTATGAGGTCATTTGCTAAAAATATTTGGTCACAAGCAGTTACTGGATGAAAGTAAATTTGTTTAAATTTCTTACTGTCTGACTTTGACCATCTCTTTTTTCTCTGCTTATAGGTTACTAATAGAATTTTATGATGCAAAGGATTCTAAAAGAAGAAATAAGTTCCCTGGGAAAAGTGTTCATTCCAAACTAAGCCTCAAGAAAACTTTTCCATCTTTGCTGTTTTTAGGTGGCCTGACTGCTAGTATGCTTCTGACAGAATCTGGAAGGAAACTATATGTAAAAACATGGATATATGGAACTTTAATTGGCTGCCTGTGGGTTAGCATTAAACCATAAACAGATGTTAGTCTCCAATCAGTGAAATGTGCAGTCTTTTCTTGCACATTGCACCAAATTTTTTCCTGACTTTATAGAAAAAAAGTGTAAATAAAGCCTTATTGATCGAATATTGGAAATAATAGATTTTGTGACTTAAGCCTCTGTGTGGTTGGTCTGGGGAAAATAAATGTAGATTTTCAAATTTGCTACTGATTTTTGCTGGAATAATGACAGATAAAGCGAGTCATATGATAAATTGCTTTCCCCATGAACTAACATCTATCTCTCTCTGCAGATTTGAAGAAGTATGAGTTATGCACAAGGGTGTCTTATGTGGACCTGTGAATGTATTTACAGAGATTAATCTAGGGTATATATTTATTCTTCTGATATTCATGTTGAATTTTTGTTACTCTTTGGTGCATTACAGCAGCTCAGTTGCATCTATTCCAGCTGTATCGCAACTAAAATCAAAACTTCTCTTTTTTTTTTAATATTGCTCTTCAGTTTTCACTAAATACTGTGTACTTTAAAAGGGACTGTGTAAGCTGGCGAATCATGAGATGTTACCAGAAGCAGAATAAAATGTTCCTGAAAAGTATTGTTCATGGGGAAGAAGCTGTTTATCTAGTGCATGATTTTTGATAATATTGCAGTATTAGGTGATTGTTTTACATATGCAAAACATTAAATTGTACCGAGCAAACAGCTTATTTTGCGCACCTCGTATTTGTGCATAAAAGGAATGTGTGAAGTGTAAGGAAATGTGAAGTTTTTGTCTCTGCCCAGAACCCTTGTAGCCTCCCTTGTGTCTGCATCACCCCTCGCACCATGAGTGTTCAGCTGAGCTCACACTCTTCCATGTGTATGTGCCATAAGCAGAGGTTTCCTGTTACCTCACGATTTTTGGGAAGCAAACCTTGTTTGAGAAGCGCACGGAATCACTGTAACTTCAGGAGCGGTAATGAGGAACCTTCGGCTGTTCCTGGCAAATCTGGAGCGTGTGCCTTCCCCACTAAACTGATTTAGCCTGGAGTTTCATAGGCTGGCAGTCATCTCTGTGTTATCCCACTAGATTCTGTGTCGTTCTAGGCCATGCAGACTGCACTTAGGCTGAAGTTATGAGGTTGATGTATATGATTTGCATAGTAGATAATAGTCAATGAAATGCATATCCTATCATTATTTCACCTGCTTAAAAATATACTTTAAAAAGCAAAATCAACAAACCCTATGAAAGTCTGTGATTCCCAAGGCTGGTATATTTACTGGGGAAAGCCATTCCTGATTCAAGGGAACAGTCTATATGTACAGCAATGGGGTAGGAAAGAAGATGTATTTTATCTTCTTCCATTAGGGAATTGGACTCCCTGGATCAAAATTAAAAAACTAGAGAATATTTTTATATCACACTTGCAAGCTTTAAATGTACATCTCTATCTAGGTTCAGTACGATTTGTCCTGCTTTAGAGTCCATTGTGAGTTAAACATCTCTTAAAATTATATCTCACTTTTTCAGATTCCACCATTGCCAGTTAATTAAAGGTTTTACCATGTGGGGTTGGTTTTGGTTTGTTTTTTGTTTTTGTTTTGGTTTTTTTTTAACAGAGTGTTACAGAGGAATTACAGTTCCACCTTAAAATCATTCAGTACAACTTTCAGTTTGCAGTTCTGTGTCCTTCCATAATGGATTTTGTCACTGGAGTTATTTATATCAGTGATTGATTCAGGATATGTTGATGAACCATTTTAAAAACAATGACTGGGAACAATGTTGAAAAACAGTATTGTTATGAGGCTGTGAAACAAAAAAAAAAAAAAAAAAAANNNNAGAAAAAAAAAAAAAAAAAAAAAAAAGCCATTTTATGTAACAGCCAAATGTGCTTACATGTAGTTCTTCCTATTCTCAGCTGACTGTTACCAGTGGGTATAACCAGAAGGCAACGTTCCTATGTTAGTGTGAGTTTTTTCAGTCGTGGAATGAAATTTTACTCTGACATGACTAAATTTCTTTGTAACAGCTAAGAATAACATTTAATTATACATCAAAAATAAATGCAAACTGCTTAATTCATTTGTAGGAAAATAACTGCTATTTTGGAGAGCCTAATTACATGAAATATTGGATCTCTCTTGCTGTTTAAGTACCAGAAATATAATTGACACAGTGCAGCAAACAAACAGGATGTTTATTTTGAACCTTATTCTCTATGGTAATCTTTTTTTTTTTCCTTGCCATTAATTTATAAAGTTTTGAAACTGTAATTTGCTGATGTATTTGGCATTGGGAGTATCACATGCTATTTCTAAATATGCACTGATATTAACTTGAAATATTTCTTCATTAAAATAAGAAGAGCCGATGCTCATTCAACTTTTCCGTCCTGTCTGCTTGTTCAATTTTTTCTGCACTTTCATGTCTGTAATTTGAAACTGTTTAAACAAAGGCTACAAGTGTGGTTTTAAGTCCCTGATGGAAGGACTTGTGTGAGAAGCAGTCAGCTGAAAGAAAACAACTTTGTCTTTTTTTTTTTCCCATGAAGCCAGAAATGTGTTGGAATTGATCTGTGTTTCTTCCAATGCAACACACCACCAGGTCAGTCGAACTGCAAGAGCTTTTCACCCTTGAGCACCTGCATCATTTGCTGCTCGTTAATGATGTTCATTAGTGTGTAGGACCACGCTTCTGTCCAGGAATTGGCCTCAGTGGCAATAGGCCTTGGCCTGACAGCACTGGCAGAGTGTGGACAGACCCAGGGGCAGGAAAGAGGTACTGCAAACAAATACCTAAAGGATATCTTGGTAGCAATGCCACCAAAGTTGTAGTGATGTGTTAAATCTCAGAAGGACCTTTATGTTCAAAAACTGCCTTTGCCAGCTGTATCAGTGCCTCTGATAAGAGCTGTTTCCCTCCCACAAGTACCACTCTGTTCATATGCACAAGCTGGGTGTAAAACTTGCAAGACCACCACTAAATGCTAGTTCTACAATGGCATCCTTGTGTTTACTTTTGGGGAAGGAATTTGGCTAAGCAAGCATTAACTTACTTGATGGAGAACACAAAAAGTGAAGTGACAAAACATTGCATGGTACTGGAGTGAAGAAATGACTGAGGAAGACACAAGGGATGCAGTCCTTTGCTAACTCCTCTGAAGCATTTTACTGTAATACTTGTTTTTTTCTTCTTTCAGTCAAATGTAGCATACCTGTAAAACTTCTTTTAGTACTTAAAAGTTGGCCCCTGATTGTTTTGGTATTTTAGCATGCAGAGAATGTATATACTTACTTCTGGGGTAAGAGAGGTAACTATTTTGTGGTT
>WEZZ01005573.1:0-13931 GCA_013400585.1 Chloropsis cyanopogon
TCCAATACCAGAGTTCATCAAGAATCCAAAAAGCCATTAGAAATTCAGTCTACCTGTGAGCTCTCCTTTTCAAACAGTTTTTCCTGTTTTAAAGATGGAATTTTTTGTCTTGTGTGGGAGCAGATACCTCTCTTCATAGGGAATAGTTTACCCTTTGGTTCCTATGCCACATCAGATTTATTTTGCACTCTGGAACAGCCAAAAAAAAAGACCAAAAAAAGACTTTTTTCTAGGCAACCATAAACTGATATATATTAAAAATTTCTTTACTGTCTTTGGCCTCCAACACTTTATCCATAGTCTCCTGCCATTTGTCATTTATTGAAGGCTCACAGTTGCTTTGGTTTCTCCTTAATTTACAGCTTCATCTCCTCTACTTCTTCATCTGCCACAACTGAGATAGGAGTAAGACAGCTGTTCTGGTTGGAGAATCGGTTTATATTGTCTGGCTCAATTAATTTGGAGGCCAACATGATATGAATTCAGACATGCATACCTGTTTCTTTTAGCATACTATATTCCACAGACTCTCTCATATTTCAAGAACAGTGGACAGATGGTATTGAAATGTCAATACTCCATGTGACAATGCAGACAGGATGGTCCCTAGCTCATTTCCCTTTGCATGACTGCTTTCTTCACATGCTGAAATGTCCTTGATATCACCAAATAAATTTATGACTGTGTCACTAATCTCATATTTGTTTTCTTTCAATATTTTCTACAGTGATTTAACAGGCACATAATTTAGCATTACAAGATGTTGGTTCTTCATCTTGTTTATATTATATTTTCTTTTTTTTTTTTCTTTTGCTAATCAATGGTTTTAATTTTTTTTCCATTAAAACCAAACATTTTCATCACTTAAAATAGGAAGTACTATAGGAGATATATTTCCTCATTCAGTAATTAGACAGCAATTCATTAATTCCTTAAGGTTTTTCTTTTTACCTTTCTATGTTTTCTGTCTTGAAGTTTGATGATGAGTCTCATTCCTCATATTCCACGTAGTGGCTGTTATTGCCCAAATAACAGTGCCAAATTAGACCCTTTTCTCACATTCCCTTCTCNNNAGACCCTTTTCTCACCTTCCTTTCTCTTCTCTACTGCTAAGCTCTTTCCATTCCAAATACCAGAGTTAATCCTGCAACACGCCAGGTGCAGCTGAATCCCTACAATTAGATGGAAAATACATTACAGATATATGAGTTGTCAGAGGCAGAAAAGCCAGCATCTATGCAGCTCATTGCTAGTTCATGGTTATAAATCTCAACTGTTGTCTGCTGCTTCCCCATTATTGACACGATCCTTCTTTCTCCATATACCCTCTGATAGCTGTTTCATGTGATGTGATAGATGACTGCCTTGCAATTCTCCATTTTTTAAATGGTGTAGGAAGCACCGAAAAAAAAATAATATCCACCTTCTTCATATACCTCATGTATCCATCTTACATACTTGCTGCTGCTGCCTTCAAGGATTTTTTTTCCCCAAAGCTGACAATGTTTCACTTCTGCATTTGGTAAAACTATTAAATGTGCCATATACAGACTTGGCGAAGTAGAGAAAGTGCCTTTCCTTGCAAGCAGCACTATCAGTAAATTACTCTGCTTCTATGGTAGTGAAGAGTCATAATGAGGGGCACTGCAAAGAGAAAGTTGCTGTATAATTTGGGAGAAAAATAAAGCACCTACAGTATTCAGGATTTTTATTTTTTTTGTCCAGGGTGAATAATAGCTAGAAGAAAACTGGTAGATAGCTGTGTTTGTTTTGACTCAGGTAGCGTTAATTTTATTCACAGTGGCTGGTATGAGGCTATGTTTTGAATTTGAGCTGAACGCAGAGTTGATAACACAGAGATGTTTCTGTTATTGATGAGCAAGGCTTGCACAGAGCCAAGATCTTTTCTGCTTTGCGTCTGGCCACAATGGTGAGGGAGTGGGGCATGCAGGGGTGGTTGGAGCCAGGACAGGTGACCCCAAATGACCGAAGGGATATTCCAGACCATGAATTTATACGTGCAGCATGTAAATCTGGGGGAAGGAGAAGGAAGGGGTGGAGATTTAGAGTGGTGGTGTTTGTCTTCCCAAGTCACCATTATGTGTGATGGGGTCCTGCTCTCCTGGAGATGGCTGAACCTCTGCCTGCCCAGGGAAAGCAGGGAATTATTCCTTATTTTGCTTTGCTTGTGTTCACAGATTTTCCTTGAACTTTCTTTATCCCCACCCATGAGTTTTCTAACTTTTACACTTCTGATTCACTCCATGGTCCTGCTGGTAGGGGAGGGAGGGAGTGGCTATGTGGGGCTTGGTTGTTGGGGTTAAACCACAACAATAGTGTAAAAGATATAGAAGAGTAGGAGAGAAAAGGATGACAAAGTGCTATATTAATAATACCTGATTATCTAGCTAATAAGGAATCCATGGAAATCCAGATAGGATTTTCTCTAGCAGTTAATCAAAGTTTAGTTTCACTGAAAATCTGTATAATTAGAGACAGAAAAAGAGAAAGGGAAGGAAAAAGGGAAAAGGAAAGAAAGAAAATAGGGACAGACGGGACCCCTAGGCTAAAGTTTTGGCCTCCTCTCAACAGCAAGCTGCCTAAGGAAATACAAATCTGTACTTAAATATTCTCCACCCAAATTTTAATAGTAATTTGAATGCATTATCAGTTTTCACTTTCTGTCTCAAACATTCCTATAAAGTAGTAAATTTTTGACATTTACAAAGTGGAGTCTGAAAAAATCTTATGAAACACAAGAAATAATTTTCTGTTGCTTTTCTTCAATAACATTGTAATAATTATAAATGAACTGTAAAGTCAAGTGTAAAACATGGAATTTTTACAGAAGTTTTTGTCACAGGTATCACTCACGCTAAAAAGGTCTGAAGAGATTTTCAATATCAAAGACAATTCAAGATATAAATTAGATGTCCAGAGACAATATTTCTCTTTTTTTGTTTTTGCTACATGGAGTAAACAAATATTTCAACATTTTTCACAGATCTGGAGAAAACTGTTAGTTTGTTGCTCACTGCTGATAATATTTCAGTTTCTATTAATAATGTTTCTTTAGCTATGACACTGAAAGCAGACACATATTATGCAAGCTAACTTAAATCCAAATAAAGTTAGGTAACCATTTCTTGACGTGGCAAATCAAAACAAAGATGTTATTGTGAATGTCAGTACATATGAAGTCTAACATCAGAAAAGAAATTTAAGTAGAAGAGAGGTGCAGCAAAGACTAAGAAAACTCTTACAGTAATGAAAATTTATATAGTAATACACTGAAAAAAAGCATGTCTTGAGAAATAAAACACTGGAGAAAAAGACAGATAAAAGATTATTCAGGTCTTACAGTAATTCTGAAATTTAAAACAAGATAAAGCAGATGGGAAGTTGCTTTTGATCATGGCAAATCATTATTGAAGAAATTATAAAAGAAAATAGAGAAATATCAATAAAATGTTCCTGGATTAAATTTTTTTGTTTCTGTAAAATAAGAAAATACTGATATTACTTCAAACAACCTGGATATAAAAAAATAAATCACACACTGTAGGATCTGTGGAACACTGACTTTTAAGATGGTTTTCTATGTACATTTGTGTTGATCAAAGACTGATAACTGATGCCAATCCTTGCATTCCATTTGGTCATAAGAAGACAAGTTTTAAATTAAAAATATAATGTTACAACTGATCTAAAAAGGAAACAAATCACTGAGAGTTGTATTAGTGTAGGGAATAATTGCAGTATTCATAAAAAAAGAAACTCAGAAAGAACTGTCAGCATTGTTGAAACAGATGAACATGCTTGTTCCATCTGATTGTACAAGTATGACCTTTTAACAGAAAGGTTGTGAAAAAAGACTCAGGTGAAATGCTGCTTTCTCTGACACATTAACCTCCCCACTGATACCAGTTTCCAATTATACTGTCAAGATGTCCGATAAGGGGTGGTGGCAGTCAGACTTTGGAGAGCAGAAGATGGATATTGATGGACACGGAATAAGGCAATGTTCACGTTCCCTTGAAATTAAAGGATCTGTGTCCCATTGCAATACACATAATTAGATGCCTTGCAAATTGAGTGGTTCAGGGAGGGTTCTTAGAATAATATAGTTCATCTCAAAAACTTTCAACTTTTTGTATTTCACTGGTTTGAAAATATATTATAACCATAATAATTTGGAAGGCTTTTGTCATTACAAGTTCTACAAACAAGCTCATGAATAGCTTACCTAAACAATAGAGATTTGTAACAAATGTAACTAAAAAATAATGAAAGACTAGATTAAATTAAATTAATGCAAGAACACATAGCCTAATAAGTGGTGGCATCATGTATTTTAATATGTATGTTTTCAATGAAAAATGAAATTGAATGTTTTTCTTTTTGTAGGATACTTTGGCTTTCTTTGTTGAGTGACTTAAGGGATATCATTAGTCATTCTGATATAAACCAAGCTTTTTACTAGTTCATTTACTTTTTTAATTTTAAATTTTGTCAATTAGTATTTTTAACTGAGTTTTGCTTTTGATTCTTTAATGTACTTGATTTATTATTCAAACGTATTATATACCAGATTGCTGCCACCTGTGCTGTTTAGATCCATAGTAAGATCATGCCAAAAATCTTTACACAATTTCAAGTTTTTAGGTTTTGAAATCTGAGATGAGGCATTACTTGTGAAAGAAACTATTATGCGAAGGAAAAAAAATATAATTATGAAAATTTGATAAAATGTACAAAACATAGAATTCATGAAAGACTTCTTCATAGAGGTGTAATGGAACCAAGAAAAACTGAAGCAGAAAGAATTGCATAAAATTCAGTATAAGCAGACAGGTTTTTTCCTTAAGTTTACTTACAATGAAAAGTGTGAATAAAACCACACATTAAATATGGCTGTCAAATTCCTTAATTGCTTTTGGGCAGAATAAACCAGTTTACATTTCAGTAATTCTAGTAATTTTGTTTCTAAATGTATTTCAGTTTTGGAAAGTTCAGAAATATTTTCAAAAATTCTCCCCTTGTCACAGATATAACAAAAATTCTCCCCTTCTCACAGGTATAACAGTAAGATTCCTGTACTTACTTGTTCCAATGCATTTGAAAACTAGTACAAGAAGCATCAGATAACAAGTACCTCATAAAAATTCAAGCTTCATTTTATTTATGGAGAAAGAAAAGAGAGATAAACAGTTTTTACAAGAAAAAAAAATCCTTAGATTTTATATTTGTGACAAAACTTCTCAGAAGTTTGGGGTTGGGGTTTTGGTTTATTTTTTTGTTCCTTGTTTTCTTTTTCTTCCAGATTTGGGAAATCTTTTGGACACTAGTAAGAATACCATCAGCCTGGATACTATGCACATGCAGAGATGCCAAACAGGCAATTGCTGAAAGATTTAGGTCTTGAGTGAGCCTAAAAAGAATCATCCATCTCAGGTAAGCTGATTCTCTCCTGAGTACCCATTGTTTATGGTATAATTAATGGCAGGACTGTTGGAAACTGACTGCAACAGAAGGAAATTAATGGAAGAGAAAAATTAAGAGAGGCATTATAGTATCTTTATACAGTGCTTGACCATGAAATAATTGTGTTTTTTTCATTCCAATGTAGTTAATACTTAGATATCTATGGTGAAATTTCTATGTATCAAGAGGAGAATCCCAAACACCAAAGCATTTTATCAGCTAGGAAGGGTATCTGGCACCAATCCCTGAGGAAGTCTCATGCCTGAGACCTTTAGTGGCTTCCTCTCCTTTACAGGATACAGGAAGACAGTTTGTGTTTAATATTGACCAGCACTGACCCAGGACCTGCAGCTAGAAGGCAAAAAATATAATGTAGTATCTTAATTCATGCACCAGTTTTTTCCTCCCAGATTCAACACAGTCTGAGCTTTTCATTGATTTGGACACCTTAGGAGGAAGAATATTTTGTCTTACAATCCAAGCTCATCTGACAAATGCCAAAAAACTCCTTTATTCCTACAGTGTCATGAAGAAACACTTCATTCCTTAAAAAAAAAACCAAAAAAACAAACAACAATAAAACAAAAACCCACACAAAATTGGATTTTTTTTGCCTCCAAAAATGAAGCTGCTATTTTGATCTGTCTATCTGGGACTTCTGGAGAAAAGACATCCTGAACGTATGAGCTTGTAAGAGATGCAATTCTTAACAAAACAGCACTAAGGAGGATATCCCTTGCTATGCTGCCCACATTTCTTTAAAATTGTTGCCGGGTTTGCCCAGTTCTCCTAAAGTGTAGACTTTTATGAATACACATGACAAAAAAATTGGACTTTGTTTTTTGGTTATTTCATATTCTCCCGATTCTGAAATGCTTCCATCTGTGTTTCCATGTACAAAATTTGTTCTGAGAAAACTTTTATTTCTTTTTGCTTTTTCTTTTCTAATCCAAGACAAGCAAACGCAAATTGTTTTCAGTTGAATACTTGTCAGTGTATCAGGTTTCTATGATGCACTTCAATGAGATAGTTCTTTTAGATTTCAGTTCAATTTTTTAGTTCAATGTTCGTTTTGCACCAGGGGGTTACTTTCCTAACCCTTCTCATAATGCTCCATGGTTGGGCAAGATGGTGTTTCTGTTCCCTCAAGCTTTGCATCAATTTTTTTAAAGTATCTAGGAAAGGCATTTTTTCGGTGTCTGATGCTTTTCAATCTATCATGCTACTACACAAAGAAGATTTAATTATTATGATGCTCCCTAGGCATATCTCCTGTAGCTGTTCTCATTTCATAGATCTACAAAGGTGCACATCTTAATTACTATTTTCAAATGCATCACTGTTATGTAGAGATCTATAATTCCATTTTCAGTCACTAAAAAGGGACCTAAAATTTGTTTATTTTCAAAATATTTTTGGAAAGAGGAGATTTGTTAATTACTTGATCCTAATTTAACTATAATGAAAAAGTTGATTAGAAGGAAATTAATTGATTCATTTACAGATTGGTGTATTTTTCATAACAGAGCTTCAAATTCTCATGTCAAGCAAAAGATAAACAAAAAATTAAGCATGAGTGGAAACTTATAACAACATTCATGGAGTAAAAAGAATTCATTTTAACCCTAAGTGTTTTCAAAATGGGATTTTGTATCCTGTAATTAAAGATATTTATTCTTATGAAAAATTCTGAAAATTAAATTGGAATTCTTCCACTGACTTCAATAAAATCAATATTTATTATAAATATCAAACTTGGGTTGGTTTTACATATGGTTTTTTGATGAGCTCTGAAGTGATTTTCCTTGTTGATTTTTTTCCTGAAGCAAATAGAAAAAACCAAGTGCATTGATAATTAAATAATAAGATATTCAACATTAAAAATAGCAAATAATCTCTGAGATTTTTTTTTTAACTTTATTCTAATTCATTACTTAAATATGTACACATGCATGGATGCACGCACACACTATTTTTAATTAGGTTTTAATTCACCTGTACTGCACAGTAAGTCACCACACATTAGTTTCTGTTGCATTCAATGCAATAGGTTATTGGGTCATGTTTACATTAGAGAATTTGTTAAATTTGAAATTATGTACAGGCTCTGGAAAATAAAGGGACAAAGTGATGGTTAGAAAGTGAAAATGTAAGGATATGACATCCCTCTCCTGAAGCCACAACAATCACATAAATGACACACACCAATGCTGGTTGTGTGCTGTTGAAGGCTTTTATTCTATTGTGGCATAAAAGCATGAGGGGATGTAAGAGTTACCACAACTGCTGTTGAGCAGCACCCCCAGGTTCGTTTTGCACCAGGCAGCTTTCCAGCCAGTGTCACCCAGCCTGTAGTGCTGCAGGTGGCTGTTGTGACAGAAGTGCAGCACTTGGCCTTGTTGAACCTCACAAGCTGTCCTCAGCCTATCAATCCCAGATCCCTCTGCAGAGCTTTCCTACCCTCCAGCAGATCAATACTCCTACTCAACTTGGTGTCCTCTGCAAACTGAGGATGTGCTCAATGCCCTCGTCCAGATCATTGGCAAAGACATCAAACAGAACTGGCCTTAAAATTGAGTCCTGGGGAGCACCACTTGTGCCTGACCACCCACTGGATTTTGTGAGTTCTAACAATGGCAGGCAGAAAACAGAACAAAACAAAACAAAACCAAAAAAAAAAAAAGAAAAAAAGTTTGGCACTTTCATATTAGGAGTGACAGGAATGCCTGTATAAATGTCACTTACCTAGTGGCTACATTCAGTGTATTTAACAGTTCATATTAATTGCGTTAAGTATAATCATTTTTCTACTTATCATTGTAAAATATTATGTAATTTGTTGTGAAGACAGACAGGGAGGTGAGAGAGGCATGCTTTGGCGTGTAATATTAAAGTACAGAATTACAATCCATTATGTTCCATTAACAGCAAACAACCTTATTCATAATAGAGTGTTAACTGCCAATTTTCATAAGCTCTCTGCTTATTAATTGACATGTGTTAACAAGCTTTTAAAAAAAGATTGAGATTAATTTGGACTTCCATACTGATTCTTTCTGAGGTCTGAATATGTGTTATGAAAACCTACTACTTTTAAACAACTTTAGTTCCCAGCGAAGTTTATTAAATCTCACAGCAAATTGATGTAGTAAATACACACTAACATTTTGCCATAGGGGCAAAAATGTGCAAATATGAAGATAAAAATATCTTCCAAAGTGTGCTTACTTCTAGATAGGTCTTTTACACTATATTGTTTCCCTGACTAGAATTACTAGCTTTTTCTTATCTTTCAGTCATGGGCACAGGTTCCCCTACTTCAGGGATGTAGCATCTATCTCAAAAACCTTCCCATTCAGGGTTTGAAGGTCAAATTACCCCTACAGCTTTATCTATATACCGCAGTTCTCTTTTGAGATAGAAACTTTCTTTGTGCTGTTCCATTCTGGTTTCCTCTGAACATTCCAATTTTTTTTTAAAGTTTTAATCTGTTACTTGAAACATTTGAGGAAACATTTTCAAGATTTTCTCGTCCTGAAGTATACTGTTAAAATTAGACATCTTCCACAAAATAATCACCCAATCAAACAAAAACCCAAAAAACAAAAAGAAATCTTAAAGAATAAAGATAATACCCTTTTGCCTTGCTCCCTCTAATTTTACCCTGCGCTGAAGGAGTTGACTGATGTTATTGTTAAGCCACTCTGTCATCTTTGAGAAGTCATGGAGAGTCGGAGAGATGCCTCAGGAGTGGAGAAATGACAATGTCACTCCAGTCTTCAAAAAGGATGAACAGAGGGACCCAGGGAACTACAGGTTATCCAGCCTCACCTCTCACCTAAATCCCTGGAAAGGTTATGGAACAGCTCATTATGGATGTTCAATCTATGCATGTGGACAAAAAGTATGTTCTCAGGGATGGATTCCTAAGTTAGAAATCATGCTTGACCGATTTGGAACTTTCTGTGCTGACGTGACTGGCTGAGTAGATGAGGGGAGAGCACTGGATGTTGTCTTCAGCATAGTTTTTGATACTTTGATAATGAGATTCTCACACGTAAGATCAGGAATGCGTTAGTTGAGTTGACAGTGAGGTGGATTAAGAACTGGACAAACGGCAGAGCTCAGAGGGTTGCAGTCAGCAGCACAGTCTAATTAGAGGCCCATAGCCAGTGGTGTTCCCCAGGGTCAGTACAAGACTTGCATGCTTTTGCTGAAGTAGAAAACTTGGAGGAGTGGCTGATACACCTGAAGACTGTGCTGCCATTCAGCCAGACCTGGACAGGATGGAGAGTTGGATGGAGGACCAAAGGAAGTTCAGTGAGGGCAAGTGTCCTGCAGGGTCCTGCAGCCATGGAGGAATAACCCCATGCACAAGTAGACACAAAGGCCTGACCTGCTGGAAAGCGACTGTTGATGCATTAGGAAGAGTGTGACCATCAGACCAAGGTAGGTGATTCTGCTGCTCTAGTCTGCCCTGGGGAGGCCACATATGGAGTGCTGTGTCCAGTTCTAGGCTTCCCAATGCAAGAAAGACTAAAAACTGGAGAGGGTCCAGCAAAGGGCTATCAGGTTCATTAGGGAACTGGATCATCTCTGTTATGAGGAAAGGCTGAGGGAGCTGGAACTGGTTTGCTTGGAGAAGAGACGGCTGAGAGGGGAAGTTATAAATGCATGCCAATATCTTTAGGGTGGCCAGCAAGAGGATGGAACCAGATTCTTTTCAGTGGTGCCAAATGACAGGACAAGGGGCAACAGGTACAAATTTAAAGATGGGAATTTTCATCTGAATATCAGGAAAAGCTTCTTTCCTTTGAGGGTGACAAAGCACTGGAACAGCTCTCCAGAGATGTGGGGATTCCATCTCTGGAGATATTCAAAACCTGCTTGGAAAATGATCCTGTGCAATCTGCTCTAGGTGAACATTCTCTAGCAGGAGATTTTGGACTAAATAATCTCCAGAGGTCCTTTATAATCCCAAACATTGTGTGATCCTGTGATTCATTCCTAGGAGAAAATGTACCAGAGATGAATTTGGCCTGCTTACATAAAAAACTTAAAATCTGGATATTTCTACAAAAATCTATTAGATTAAATAGAAACTAATAATTCAGAAAAATTCTGTGACATTTTCATTTGAGTTGTGAAAATGGCTACTGTTCATCCTAATTGTTAATAATGATGCTTTTAATACAGATGTCAACACACGTAGATTGGAAAGTGAGCCTATCCCAGAATTTACTCAATTGTATCTAACAATAGACATTACATGCTTGTTTATACTGAAAAAGCTCAATTAGTAGCAGAATCAAGACAGTCTCCTAATATTATAGTGATTTTTTTTATTTACTGGTGTTTCTTTTATTCTAGTAAAGGGTAACATCCAGACACTTTTTTTGAAACTCTCACATGCTCAAGCTTTCCAGGTACATTTGCTATTTTGTATACACTGTCTTCTGTTCTTCTGTCAACACATTACCCAGAAAAAAATGTCAAATTCTTTATGTAGGGAGCTCAAAATTCTCTGTTAAGTATCAAAAGAGAAAAAAAAATAGGTATGGGACTTCTGAAATTATTGCTCTTACTAACAGTGTTGTAAGCATAGGGCATACTTAGTACCACCACTCACTTTGACACAAAATGTTTCTTTTAATGGAAAAATGCAGATGGAAAGTTCATGAGAGGGTCCCTCAGGTGTCTCTTGACATTTCATGGAGTTGGGGCCAAGTTTTGCCATGTAACAATTATCTAGGTAGCAGGACATTTTAGTTTTGCATAAGAATTTTGTGACCTCCCTCATGTGCATTCCAAATATGTGCACAAGTTGGAAAGAGCATAGCTACAATTAATTTAACTGTATGGATACTGATTCAGTAGCACAGCCTTGATCTATTTATAACAGTTTGCTTAGCCAGTGGCCATAGTAAGTTGTTAAGTCACAAAAATGTAATTAGTCTCTGTTATGCTGCACAGCATAAATATTCAGCCATTGATGCTATTAGGATTTTAGTCTAAACCCAAGTTCATTTTATTCCAGAGTGATCATGGACACAGCTGCAAAAACCACAGAGACTAAGACTTCAAGCATATGCCCTAAAGCAATAACACTTTGTCCCTGAGGTTATTAGAAACTCTTTACGTAAATGTAGAACAAAGGTGAAAATTCATCAGCTGAGATTAGCTTTCTCTTGTTAACTAACAGCTATTATGCATGGCACTCTGAGATTCATTCTCCACTGTGCTACTGTACATAAAATAAAGGCTGATTGAGTGACTGACAGATAACAAGGCTAAGCTCAAGTAGACCAAAGTTTTCCCTGGAGAAGTTTGAAAGTGTTTAATGATTTATTTTCATGTCAAGAAATTCTAAAAGAGAAAATGAGGACTTTTGTAAGGAAAGAAAAAAAAGGGAACCAAAAACCTGAATTCACAAAGTGTTATAATCTTTTATGGAAAAATATAACAATCTACTAAATGTTCTAAACAATCAATTCAAAACAGACAATATCACAGAATGAGCTAGATATATCAAAAATGGATGAAAGTCTGCAATACAAAGAATTGAGTCCTATGGCTTAAACTTTACAGGCTTAGGCATTTTCTAAGAAAGGACTGTGTAGGAATTTGGGAGAAGAATTGAAACTTAAGTCGTAAAATTAACTCAGAACAACTAAGGAAAGCAATTGACTTTTCTGTGAGAAATCATTTGTAGCTTGTTAATTTCAGCATTTTATAAGAGAGCAGAAAGCATAAAAACTTTCTTCCCACTTATAAGTGTAAATCAAGAACTTTGCTGGGAAAAAAACAAGGGAAAGAGAGCAATTTTCTGAAGCCCTAAATTCAGGAATATTTTGAGCATATTTTACTTTACATTAAACAAATTAAACTCATCATTTTTTTCCTAGGAAAAAAGGCATAAGAGTTGAAATAGAATTAGGCATATAATTGCATACCTCTTATGAGTCACAAGAAGTTGAGGTATAACTGTAAGGATCAAAGCTGATGAAAAATCCAATAAAATTTAAGTACAGTAGAATTAAAATATCAAGACAAGAAAATGTTCAGGACACAAAAAAATTGGAGAGATAAAACAGATAGAAATCAGATCTGATGATTATTATTGTATCTGATGTGTAAATACTTATTGCTTCTGATGAGTACATTTAAAATTCTTCAGGGTGGAATAATTATTACTCTGATGTTACTCCATTAATTTTCTGTTGACCTCAAGTTCATCAGTGTTTGACTCTAACTTTTCTGCTGTGGGTTTATTCTTCTGATATACTGGACCATTTTGCGTCAAAGTGCTAGATACAGTGCTGTGGTTTATTGATGGTGGTAGAAACTGTTCTTTATTAGTGCATGTATCTACAGTTTTCCTGTCCATAACCTGAGACTTAAAAATTAATTACAAAAAAAAAAAATAAAAAAATAGAGCTTTTGGAGGCTGCAATCCCTCTAAACATCTATTTATTCTTTGGACTTGATGGTTCTGATAAGTTAGTAGACATGTAACTAAGGAAAATATATTAATTCTCCCTAAAGTCTTGTTTGGGTTTGAAAATTCACATAACCATAAGTGTTCACAAAAGTCCTCCTTTGCTGCTGTCAGTCCTTCAGACAGAATGGCAACAGGCACCTCGAGGTATGGGACAAGCCAAGAGACCAGAGATGACAGATGAGGCTGAGTAGCTGAGGTGACAGGATACATTAGCGTTTCTCAGTTGTGACAATGAGTCAGCAGAAAACCTCACACTCCTATACAGACATTTATAAAACATCATCACACTTACTGTTGGTAAGCCTGAAGGCTTACAGCATCAAGATATCAGATGAATGCCTGAGGCATAAAGAATTTAGGATAAGAAAACTTTTAAAAATAAATGAATAGATAAAAAAATGTGGGCAATCTAATGCTGAGTTCTAAAGTCTCATTTACTAGCATGAATTTTTCAATAGTATATAATACATTTTTAAATTTAGTTTTTCTGAGAATATTCTGTTGAAAATTACAGCTGGATCTTTAGATTTTTCTTTTAGACTCTGATTGACAGGATAATTAATTCAAAAACTCTGAACACAGGCTTAGAATTATGCCAAAAGCCATTCACTGAAACTATTGCACTTTCATTATATTTCTTATTATTTAAATGTATGTATGATAGTAAATGCAAGAGCATAAATTACAACTCTATCCCTAGACAATACCATCTGCTGCCTTNTGTCCCTAGACAATACCATCTGATGCCTTCCTGTGGTTCTTTCCACGTCTAGCACTTCTGTGACCATCAGCAATGAAGCACACAACACAGCCAGTAGTCACTCTTGCCTGTGAACAGCTGAGGTGGGAAAAGGATAGTTTTTAGATAGAGGACATATCTCCACAGGGACAGGGTGATGCATTTTACTCCTGATCACATCATTAACTCAGTTTAATTTGAGACACA
>WEZZ01005581.1:336-19111 GCA_013400585.1 Chloropsis cyanopogon
GCTATCATCAATAACTCTATCCTTTGTATCATGTTGTAGCCACAAAAAAAACGAGACAGATGCTGATAATTTTTCTGTCCACTTCAGCCTAGGCCATGCCACTTCACAAGTGTTAACAATTTGCTGGCTTTGGAAAGGCCAAGGCATGTATTCTTAAGGGGCTGAAAGGAAAATGTTCCACAAATGCCAAGCTGGAACTTGGCACCATGGTCATTTGGCAGATGAACAGCACTGTACATGAACAAGTAGAGAGAGGGAGCTTAAATTCTAAATACCCTCTTGAGAAAAGATGAAAACCAGTTCCTAGGAACAGTGAACAGAGACTGTCAGAAAAACTAGGATCATTGATTTTTGTCATGAATGGCTTATGATTATGGCTGTGTGGTTGGGATGGGAATGGGAGATTTTGCAATACAAAGTACCATGTTCTCCAACCTCATGAGAGATTCCACTTACACTCATTAGACAAGGCACCATGTCACATCTGTTAGATCTTAGGGCTTAAATTCTGTATTTTACTCATTAATTCAATTATCTTCCTGTTTTACCACATCTTTAGATGACATTAATGTATCATCATCAATTAATACAAACTTTTTCTATTTCTGTGCATATCTGTGTAGAAGAAAATACACAGACTGTAGAATAGCCACTAATTTTCCACTCAAATGATCTGCTTCAAAATGAAGCTGACCAAGCTGCAATTTTATTTCCACACCTCTCATACTTTTATTGTGCAACACACAAACACTAAAAATAAGAATATATATGGCTCAGAGTTTAGACTGCCAGCTGGCTATCTGACAAAAGAACAGATTAAGCAAGGTAGCTGGATCTCTGATCCAGCAGATGAACAGGCTGTATTCTGCCTTCTGCATATTAACATTGTACAGATCTGAAAGGATCTGCTGTGATCCATGTGCACTTCAGCTCTGCACTGCTCAGCACTCAGGATATTCAGTAATCCGTTACCACACCCCACATCCTTGATATCTTTCACAGTCACCATCCAATACCAATTCATGGTTTCAGAATGCACTTTTACAAAAGCTTTCAAAACCTTACTCTGCACTGAAATGTAGGCTTCCTTCTCAGAGACCAAAGTATAGCCTTGCTCTTTACCTCAGAAGGACTTTAGTCCACATCCAGCCCCTGTCTCTTAAAATACAACCAAAGA
This sequence comes from Chloropsis cyanopogon, assembly GCA_013400585.1. NCBI lineage: Eukaryota > Metazoa > Chordata > Aves > Passeriformes > Irenidae > Chloropsis > Chloropsis cyanopogon. The sequence continues at coordinate 1,514 of WEZZ01005581.1, forward strand.
TTAACAGAAGGTGGAAAAGGAACCTTCAAACTCACCAAATAAGGATATTCACTTCTAAATACTAACAGTAAATTACTACTGTGCAAAGTGGCATTCTGCTCTCTTCTCTTTTCCATATCTTTTGCAGCTTTCCTTTACAGTCCATGACTTTGTCTTTGTGGGCCTGAAGTACACCCTCCACCAAGAAAAAAACAAAACTATGTTTGTATTCTGCTTTTTCTTGCACGTACTTGTGGCTTGAAAGAAATCCAGTTGTGCAGTTAGGCCCAGATCCAGAAAAACACATGAGCACGTGATTTATATATATGAATAGCACCATTGTGCAGGATGCAGGCTCTTTCCCAATATTTGCCATCAGTCTTTTCCCTGTTATTGCCTCTTTGTTCCCCATTACTGCATGTGGCCTTTCTGTTTTTTCCAAGATTTTCCTGTCAATTCAAAACCAGGTACAGTCTATGTATATGATCATGCTCAGAACAGAGGGGAGTGGGGTCTCAGATGAACTGAGACATGAAAACACATGCAACTGTGTTTAAAATGAGGTGTCAGACAGTTCTCAGCACCACTTTCCATCACAGCCAATGTGTCAGAAAAACTGTTGGATACCCTGCTTGTTCAACTTGAACTTTGGGAAGCTCATTCTGATAGCTCATTTAGTTGGGGAAATACCATTAGAGAAGAAGTAGTGAAGGTTTATGAGTTACAATATAGTTGTGACACTAAGCACTAAATATTCTAAAACAAAATGACTTAAAACTAAATAGTGTGGATTCTGTGATATTGTAAACCTTTTAATATTCTTTCACCTATGAGCAGTGGTGCATATTTTGAGGTGAGATATCAATATGTTTCAAACAGTCCCACAAGTAAAATAAACATTTACAGTTAGGTATTAACTGATATTGATCACTAAGATAAGTTCCCATGGAAATAATTTCATATACTCAATTAATTTCAATTATCATGCTTTTGGCTTGGGAATAGCTAAGATTGGGGAATACCTAAGATGTGGACTGGGGATTCCCACAGGTTGAACCAGGCATTTATAAGTGCTGCTGCAATATTTACTCTAGAATGCCAGATGTGAACTCTTTGCAGATGTGCCCAACATGGTGAAAGTTCACCCTGGATGATTTCAGTGTGAAGGTGCACCATGGTCTGCTATACTTCTGATAGTACAAGTATAGCAGAAATACTAGTGCTGGTCAAACACTTTCATAAACCCTAGTGGGAGTTAACAGCATAACTCAGGGAGGTGTTCACAACCTTGCAGAGTCAAAATGCTGGTATCACATGGCAGATTTCTCAGCTTTCTGAGATTAAAATCAGGAAAGAAATTCAAAAGTTGAAAGAGCAATTTAAAAAAAATAATTGTATTGCATTAGTGACTTGTAATGCATGCAATGTCATCAGTCTGGTTCTCAGAGAAAGGGATAATGGTTTTGGTGAGAAATTTTGGTTCAGCAAGGCATACAGGGTCAAGAACAAGAAGTTGATATTGCTGTAAAAGTACACTCAATGCTGTTATCCTGATAAAATTAATTTCTAGTTGTTCAAAAAGCCCTTTAATTCTATATTGCTGGGATATTTTGAAAACAGAGATGATAAGCTTTTGTGTTAGAGCTCATTCAAGTTGAATCTTAAGTCAGCCATTGCTCTGGCGCTAACAACTTACTAAATGTTTCCAGGCAATAGAAAGAAAGTAGCAAAAGGTAAACAATTCAAATATGCTAAAGAGGAACAAACTGATACAAAAATAAAACCTCCTTCTGTATGAAACTCCTCACTTCCAAGCAATCTTTACTCCTTCTCTGTTTCATGCATTAAGAGGAAGTACAGAGTCCCACAGTTTAAGGGTCACTGTTTTTCAGAGTTTTTTCACTGTGTTATTTCCTCAAAAGTTCCACTGATTATTTTCAACACTTCAGCAGAAAATTGCTTCAACCCGTGAAAACCACTACAGTCTCCAAAGGCTAGATAAAGTCACTGAGGCTGACTGTCTCCCTGTGCTTTACACACCTCGGTGCTGTGAGTTGGGGGTTAAGTGTTTCCCTACAACCACTCTTGTGAGGCCCGCATGCTGGGGTGTGGAGTCTGTATTTTGTGCCTTGTGATACTTATATTTTTTACAGCTCTGGCAAACCAGAGGTTCTGAAATTGCAGTTTGTGCCAGCTGACAGCAGTTGCTGACTGTAGTGAACTCCGCTTGGACCAGTCAGGGTCCACAAGTGCTCTCCAGTATTTTTCTGATTGTCAGTGAGTTCTGCCATCAGCTGTAATCCATCACCAGAAAACCCTTCTTCTTCTCTAGACACCAGTAATCCATGCTCTCAACCTTGCTCTCACATCTCTGATGCCCTGGCCTACAGGTATGATGGCTTTAGAGGCACCCCAGTTCTGAGTGTGCAATGTCTCCTTATTACACAGCTACTTCAGAATCACTCTTAGCACAAAGCAAGTTAAAGATGCACGTAAAGGCATCTTTCTACCTCTCCCTCTTTTTTCATTGTACAGTTGAATAGTTTGCAGATTTTTTATGTAAATGGTTCCTCGTTTAGAGACACAGACATCTTGGGTAACAATCATTAAAAAGTGTCTTATCATGCTGGAGAATGTTGCTCTCTATAAGCCACTTCCCATAGAAAATCCAGCCAGGGGTCATAAGTAATTTTTTTTTCCCACCTCACCAGTTGACCATTTCCTCTTTGTTAAAATAAGCACTGTTTGACTCCCTTGGAGTGGAAAAAGACTTGTTTGCTAGACAAGGTATCATGTCCTATGCTTGACTGCCTATACCTAACAGCATGTATTGGGTTACATGACAAGATTTTGATAGCAGGGAGCTACAGGGGTGGCTTTCTGCAAGAAACTGCTAGAAACTGCTAGTCTCCTGTGTCACATAGAGCCAAGGCAAGCCAACTCCAAGATGGGCCCACTGCTGGCCATGGTCAAGCCCATTGGTGATGGCAGTAGTGCCTCTGGGACAACAAATTTAAGGGGGAAAGTTACTCTGCAATTTTAGCCAGAGAGGGGACAGAGAATATGTGAGAGCAACAGCTCTGCAGACAGCTGAGGTCCGTGGAAAAGGAGGGGGACGAGGTGCTCCAGGTGCCAGAGCAGAGATTCTCTTGCAACCCCTGGTGCAGCCCATGGTAAGGCAGCTCTGCCTCTGCAGCCCATGGAGGACCCCATGCTGGAGCAGGTGAGTGTCCAAAAGAGGCTGTAGGGGTAGAATTCTTGCTTTTCCCTGTTGATGACTCATTACATGTTTCCATTTAAAGCATTTTTCAACTGAACTTTATGACCCATGTTGCATATTTGCAGATTTTTATCCCGAAAAATAACTATCTAGTTCATTACTAGCTCTGTAGGGCAATCATGATAATAATGTCACCACTTTGGGCTCACAGTGTGATCTTTCCCACCTTCAAGCACCCTGTAAACTTACTACACTAAGCATGAAAGCATTTTTCAGGAGGCTGATTTTGCATTTCTGTTCCTTTACCAAACGGATATGCTCTTGCTCAACTTAAAGCACTTTGAAAAGGAGTTAAGCCAAAAATGAAAGTCATGCTAATTATCAACAAGGATACCCACATATGGAGTTACTCAGAAATAGCCATTCTTGAATAGCATTGTATAACCAAGCATAAGACATATTTTTAAGTTTTTCTTCATAATCACGGTAAACAGAGCTTTAGGAATTTAGGGGTTTTTTTACTTTGCGTTCCTTTCCAATTTTTTTTTTTTTTAAATTGGGTTAGCATGGCCTAGTTTTTGGTAATGGGGGTGGGGGGGTGTGTGGAGGAGGACACTCAGAGCTGGCTTCTCTGACAAGCTGCTGGAAGCTTCCACTGTGTCTGGAAGAGCCAATCCCTGGTGGTTCCAAAGATGGATGTGCCACTGGCCAATTGGAAATGGTGGTAATGTCTCTGTGAAAACACATTTAGGAAGAAATCAAAACAAAGGTTGTGGTGCAGTTGTAATTTTACAGACAGAGAAGAGTAGAGTGAGAATATGTGAGAAGAACAACTCTGCAAACACCAAGGTCAGTGAAGAAGGAGGGGGAGGAGGTGCTCCAGATGCCTGAGCTGAGATTCCTCTGCAGCCCATGGTGAAGACCATGATGAAGCAAACAAAATCAAAAACAAACAAACCTCTGGAACCTGTGGCAAAAAAATTTGCTTCAGATAAATCATTGAAAAAGCACAAGAGTATTTGTATCTCCAAGTTCTATCCAAAATTTCAGTAAAAGACACCCATTACCATGCAACTAGGAACCCAGAAAAGATTTTCCACATTCCTAATAACAGAAAAAGTGATAAAATTTTAATTATATCAGGACGTATTAATTCAGTATCCAATGGGGAAAAGATTCTGGTCTCTCATGTTACCAACATGGCAGGATTTCTTTCCCTATAAAAATTCTTTAACTGGAGTGGATGATGAGGCATCTGTTGCCACTCCTTTGGACCCAGTACAGCTGTCTACGGAAAGACACAACTGTTTTTGTAAACGGACAGTGGAAAAATTCTTTTTGACAGAGTACAAAAGGCCAACAAGCAGTGGAGCCAAATCCATTCCTGAGATCCCTGAAGAATATCAGTGGCACCATGGCAGAGATTATTATAGCCTACATGCTGGATGCTCTGCAACAAATGAAAAGCACTGGAATAAGCTCACAAACCTGACCCACAGAAACAGCTAGCTCTTGGGACATCTGGCTGTGGGTTGATGTTCTACTTCTTCTAGGAAAATGTTGCTAACTTTTTTGTTAGGAAAACAATTGACTATTTTGCCTTGCTCCTTCTTTCTCTGGCCCTTCAGAAAATCTGGGCTCATGTCTAAGGAGCAGGATTATATTGTTGCAGCGATATTGCAATATAGTTATTGTTTCTGGCAAAAATAGGGAAAATTTTTAAAGGATAACTTCAATTGCATAGCTTTTGTCCCTCTGTGTGTGCACAGAGTAGCATAGGGGAGAGAGCAGGACAGGCATCTTTGAAAGCACTAAGGAGCACAGAAACAATTTGACCATATGTTTAGTGGCTGCTTATTAGGAATTTTTATTAAAGGTATGAAGCCATTTAATTTCCACACATTCATAGTCCAGTGATGAGCTAACTGAAACTGAGGAGGAAAAGCTCCCCATGCAAGTGCATGCACACACCCCCACCCCCATGCACAAGCACAGACAAAGGGAATAGTTCTAAGGGAGGAACTCACTGTAAGAGCTGCCTTCCATTACCTACAACACACTGCAGTACTGACCTTGCCAGAACTGCTGCAGCAGCCAATTTACCAGCTCAGGAATCACTGAAGTGTTATTTTGCCAAGGACTCTGGAGCATTTTAAGGAGAAGTAAAATTCTTCTGTTCTCTTGTGTTCAGAAGAGCCAAGAATTCACACGCACACATTATGAGGCCACCCAACACAGACTATGAAATCATCTCCATGAGATGACCAAAGGTGTCTGTGTTAAAGGAACCTTGTATTTTCGTGTACTAAAATATGGAAATGTATGCATTCTAGTGAAATCTTGCATTGAAATTGGCAATAAAAAAAGGGAGGTGGGAGTGTTTACAAACTGATTTGCTCCACATTAGCTTTTTTTCTGAACATAACAGTGCTGTTTGGAAACTGTATTAAAATTATTTCAGTAAAAATTTACTCTCAAACATTTATTGGAAGCTTTTATAATCACAAAGTGCAGGAGAAATATACATAATATTCAGTATTCTGAAGTCATAATCCTAAGGATAAATAATTTTGAAAATTTCTGCAAAAAACCTAATTTTAGCTAACTTTTCAATAAAAAGAGATAAACAGAGGGCAAAGTAGAAGACAAAAAAAACAGATCCATGCATAGTTTTCCATCACTACTATTGTAAGTACACTGAGGGATTAGACTGCATGGGATTTCAAGCAGTAGAGGAGCTCTACAATATTATTCTCCACAACCCCCATTAGGAATTAATTCCCCATTAGGAATTAGTGATGCTTCAAGTAGGATTAACTCTTACAAATTTTGTCCTACTGCTGCTGAGACACAACTATGGCAACATCATGGCTTCTGCCCAGGCTGTGCTCTTAGGGGAAGAGATCTGCAGCAGAAACAAAGAGGCACCAATTCCTTGGGGATATCTTACTGATCTGCACATCACTCAACTCCATTAACCACATAACTGGGATTCCCAGACTTTAATGTTCCCACAGAGTGCTCCATCATCCCTAAAGCTCTGAGAGGACAGCAAATGTCAGCTGAACCTCATGAAAACTCCTGCTTTGTTTTTCTTCCTATGGGATGTTGGTTTTGGGGTACAATGATAAATATGTATTTGCATACACCTTTAACTGAGCCTATATTCATCCTGTCAGCAAAATATTGGGCTTATCAGAATAAACGAGTAGGAAAACAGTGCAGAATTAATGGAAGCACTCAACCTTTTCTAATTATACACTGCATTAAACTTTTATGAGGGAAACCATATAAAGGTGCTTCAGTATGAGTGTATTCTCAGAGTAGCTAATTTAGTTCGGTCAGTTGAACTGATCAGGCAAACAAAAGTTTAACCCAATGAAGTAAAATACTCATGCAAGGGTGGGATCCCTGTTTCTGTACTCTGAACAGTACAGAAGCAAGTACTGAAAACTCACTGCCCCCTTCAAAAGGTAATAACGAAATGGCTCTGTATCACAAAAAAACATCCCAAGTCTACAGCAAAAGGTTGATCTAAGGCACTGTTTCCAAGCATACATGTTTGGTTTTTGTTCATTTTATTTATCTGCCTTTGATGCATCAGCTGATGCTGAGTTTTATTTATATTACGCTATTTATTTCTTCAGCTCCAACTCAGATGCACGTCCCTGCTGCTCAGTACAAACATTCACATAATAAAACATCATCTTTGTTTCAGAAAGCAATGAACTTAAGGGCTAAACAGACAAGAGAAGAAAATTGTCAGGGAAAAGGAAAACTCAGAACACCCATTTTGCATTGTGCAGTTGAGGCACAAGATTATGATGTTACACTGGCAAATGGCAGCAGTGTTTCGTTCCTGGCGTACATAGGGATAGGGTTACATTTTACATGTACCCAGGGAGACACGGAACATACATGGCAGAAGAGAGGACTGATGCCCAGTCTGCTGCACACTGTTCAGAGGTGCTGACATGCTTTCTTTGACTGTTTACCAACACAAAATACTTTTCATAGAATCATGGACTCACAGAATGGTTTCAGTTGAAAGGGTCCTTAAAGATCTTCTAGTTCCAATCTCCCTGCCATGAGAAGGGACACTTTTCACTAAACCAGGTTGGTCAAAGCCCTGTCCAACCTAGCCTTCAACATTGCCAGGGATGAGACTGACACAACTTCTCTGGGCAACCTGTTCAGAGAGAAGTGCCTCACATCTCTTACAGTAAAGAATTTCTTCCTAATATCTAGTCTAAACCTACCCTTTCTCAGTTTAAAGACATTTTCCCTTGTTCCATCACTATATACCCTCTCCAGCTCTGCTGTAGGTCCCCTTTGGATACTGGAAGGCTCCACTCCTCTCCAGGCTGAACAACCCTGGCTCTCTCAGCCTGTCTTCACAGGAGAGGTGCTCCAGCCCTCTGATCATCTTCATGGACTTTTTCTGGACTCATTCCAAGAGGTCCACATTCTTCTTATGTTGGGGACCTCTGGACTCAACACTCCAGGTGGGGTCTCATGAGAGCAGAGCAGAGGGGCAGAATCCCCTCCCTCGCCCTCCTGGCAGCACCACCTTGGATGCAGCCCAGGATACAACTGGCTTTTTGGGCTGTTAAGTGCATGTTTGCTGGCTTATGTCCAGCCTCTCCTCCACCAACACCCCCAAGTCCTTTTCCTCAGGGCTGCTCTAATTCTCCATCCAGCCTGGACTTGTGTTTGGGATTGCCCCACCCCAAGTGCAGTACTTTGCATTTGGCCTCGTTGAACTTCCTGAGGTTTGCACAGATCCATTTCTCAAGCCTGTCAAGGTTCCTCTGGATAGCATCCCTTCCCTCCAGCATGTCAGGTGTAGCACACAGCTTGGTGGCATCAGCAAACTTGCTGAGGCCATGATCAATCTCACATGTCACCAACAAGGATATAAAACACAGTGCCAGTTCCAATAATGACTCCTGAGGGACCTTGCTCAGGGCTTTTTATTTTTTTCCTAACCTTATCCCTGGCTGCCCAGACAATCTCCCTGTGTTCCTCCCAGACTGCCTGTTCTTGCTTCCCTGCTCTGCAGGGTTTCTTTTTGTGTTTCAGTTTGTCCAGGGGCTCCCTGTTCACGCACACAGAACTCCTGGAGTTCTTCCCTGATTTCCTCTGTTTTGGGATGCATATACTTCTATACAGAATAAGCACATTCATTAGATATGCACTTTATACACAGTATGGAAGGAAACACTATTTATGACAGTATATGTGTCATTTATACAGTACAGAAAATTAGCCCAAAAACCTCAGAGCAGTTTGATGCCAGCTTGGTATTTATTAAAAAAAAAAAAAAAGTCTGTGGCTTTGCCTAGTAATTTGTAGGTGTTAATACCTGCTGGTTGCCTTTTGAGAAAGAGATAATTTCATGTTGCTGATTTGTGACAGACACTGACAGGTTGGTGGGTGGGCAGCCACACCTCCAGGTCTTTGATTTCAGCTTTTGAGAAATAGGAGGTGTGTGCACTAGACGAGAATATGGGCTAAGCTGAGCTGACCTCCATAGCCAAATCTGGCACACAGGGAAGTGGCTTTGGAGTCAAGGGGTGTTTTGCTTTACCAGCATGTGTTGTCATACTGGGCAGATCCTTCCAAAAGTTTTCGTGCTTGGCAGCTATTGGAGGAAGACAGCAATTGCAAGTGTGTAATAAAGACTAGACCTGGATGGAAAACAGAACTTTGCCTAACAAAATATGGTGATATTTCAAGCTGGGGAGAAGCCCTTCAACATTTTCAAAATTCTACACAGAACAATTTTGCCTAAAGAGAATAATCCCCACATTTCTGCTCCATCATTTTTTTAATAGATGACAAGAAAGAAATTGAAATAGATATATGATTCCAAACAACAACACAAAAATCCAACAAAACTTATTATTCTAAATGTGTCAAAATGTTTTTTTTTCAAAATTAACATAGACAAAACTAGACTTTTAAAGACTTCCAAAGTCAATATTATCCCTGACGTCTTGCCAATCACCTCTAATAAAAATACCTCCTGTTGTATAATTCTTTGAGAATCACAAATAAGAGGCGGCATACACACATAGTGAATAATAATAATAATAAAAATAATAATAATAACCTTTGTAGATAAATATAGATTTAATACTTTTTTATTTTTGAGCTAAGCTATAAATTCATAACAATAAAACAAGAACTCCAGCAAAATAAAGCTGACCTCTGTTGAGAGATGTGATTGACAGAATAAAATGGTTACACTAATTACTACGTTAAATGCTGCTAGTCTGAACCAAGATCTTTCATAACAAGTTCTATTGAGTTTTCTCTGATTCCTACTGAATTTTTCTTGAAAATACTCAGTGTTTGATAGCTTCACTCTATGTATTGCAGCAACAATTTTAAGGGACATACACTGAAGCTTCAAATTGTATTTTGGAAGAACGTATTCAGGCTTACATTCCTAGAAATCCCAGATCAACATCTGGTATATTTCTAAAGAGATACACACATTTTCAAAGGGAAATGTGGCAGTCAGTGAGAAACTATGTAAAGAAGATCTTCAGCTGTAGCATGTAGAACCCCAGTCTTGATGATCATGTTGTCTTTTTCCTTATTAATATTCTATCTTTTACTCATATATCATGATGGAAATTGCTCAAAATGAAAACAGCTGCTTCCTTATTGCAAACTTTGTGGTAATAGGCAGAGTCTGAATTTTGTTTTGCAAAAGCAGGCGTCCTTCTGCTGAGGGCAAGCAATGATTAGCAATTCTTTCCGGCAAACTTTATCAACTAACTTTAGAAGCTTCTCTGTGTGATTTAGGGCAGGTGGCCATGCAAAACCTATGAAAACAAGCTGTTTCCCTGTCCTGTGCCCTGCAGAAATGTGTGATTTGCCTGTGTGCTCAAGCTCTATGGCATATAGTGCTTCACGTTGCAGATTCAGTGGCTGTGATTACAGATATATGCTAACCTTGTTCAGGAAGGAAGGTAACACTTTACCAGCTGATAAAGTTTAAATTTCTACTTCATGACCAATTCAGACTTTTCCAATGCTACCTGAGCACGCAAGCACTCGGCTTGAATGCCATAGCTCTAGCAGAGCGGAAAACAGAGCACTGAATTGAAATTTAGAAAACCTGAGCTTTGTAACTGGTCTGGTGAATAGACTAAAATCCTCCACTTTTGGAGCCATCATCCATTAAAAAGGAAAAAGATGATCTATCTATGAAAAGTGTCATGGAAAGCCAGTTACAACATACTACTAATATGGTAATGCAATTCTTTTATGGACTGGAGTTAGGTCCAAGCAATGAAGTCTGGATCCTAATGCTCCATTTGCAAGTCAAATTTTGCCTGCCTAATGTCATGTCTGAAAATATCCTCAGCACAGTCTTTATGTGTGAAAGGTAAAAAACATACCATTTCTTTTCTTCCAAGGTTTGTAACATTTTCTTTTAGGATTAAAACAATAGCTATTGCTTTAGGTTTTTTTGTTGAATTTGCTCATTAGAAATCACTCATGAGTTCAGAGTAAGGGTAGGGTACATCACCCCAAAGGAAAGATTTCTGAGCAGTTATGAGTTCCTAAACTAGAAGCACAGAAAAAGAAGAGCCTGGTTTGTTTTATTCCTTTGCTAGTCAAATAGCCATAGCAAAAACATAGAAGGTACACAGTGATCTATATGACCTGACATTATGTATATAATTCAGTGCCTTTATCTACTAGATTTTCTCCTATAGCTGAGGCACTCATTTTCCAGGGACAAACAAGTGTCATCTTGTCACATAGAATACACCTCAGATATTAAAATATGTTCTGCCTGCATCAAGGCAGCAAAAGTTTATACCAATTTCACATGATGATATAATTAGAATGGGAATAGTTTGAAAAAATATTAATCCATCAAATTAAAGAGTTTTCATAAAATCCTGATGATGCAATACCATTAACACTGCACACCTCTGGCTTAATCACAGGTAAAAATGTGATTTTCTTCTATATCCAAGTTTATAGTTTTAATTAAGTCAGTAAAATCTATTTTTACATACGTAAAAGAATTATATAAGTAAGCCTTATTTAAATTATTTTAAGTGTTTTTTAACTTATTTAAGTTATTTAAACTTGTGCACTTTTAACATTTCTGTGACTGCAGTCCAGCCTTTAAGAACTTGCCAATGCCAGGAATCAGAGTTTACAAGAGAACAAAATGTACTTTAATAGAGAAATTAGTAGTAAAAGCAGATGAACTTGTTCTGATGAAGGTTTCAGTACATGCCCTTTGAAAAATACATGCCCAACCATTTACAGCTACAGTGAGCCAGACAGGAGAACTGGGCAAGGCCAACTCCTCAGAGAAAAGAATGACTCAACAAAATGTGTTTAGACTGGCCACCCTGGTCCTGACTTCCTTATAGTAAGAAACAATGCTATGGAAGACATGGAGGTGGTCAGATGAAGAAATATTTGCTCCAGTGGGACCACTTTTTCCTAGCCCTTTATCATCTGCCTTAATTGATAACTTTATCTTCTATATAGAGCTGTAAGATGAGGAACTCTGACCTCACTGGAAAAGCAGGCACTTTTAGGGGAAGATAGGAATGATTCAAATGCAAGTAAATAAAATACAGATAAAATTAAGGATGAAGTTCCTTGAAAAACATTAACTATTATTTGATGGTCTTAGAGATGGTGTAACTTAGAAAGAACAGAGTTTCATATCTGGCCACTTTTGTAATTATCAATCTTTTACTCTGTATCTGATCCTTTTTTCTCAGAAAGGCTAGAAGCCCCTCACTGTGCTGCAATCAGAGATAGCCAAGGCTGGTCCTACGTTTCTGTCCCCAGCTCAGCAGAGACACACTCATGGCAAAGAGCCCTTCAACAGCCTGAATTAGCAAAGCAACAAACATAAAAAAGGAGTCCTTGGGAATTTAGCAGTATCACAGAGTAGGACTGAGAGTGAAATAAAATGAAGAGGTGACTCTAATACCCCACTCTGTGGCGCAATCTACACTAATCTCTGTAAAATGGATACCCAAAAACCTCTGCCCTAGAAAGAGCTCTGGCACTGCTGGGTGGGGAGCTTGATGGAAGCACTGATGCCCAGGTGGGCCTTTGGCTAAATATTGCATTGCACAGACCTGAGCTTTCTCTGACGTGGCACAGCTTTCTGAGTCAGCACGGGGCTGCCTACGAGAGCAGAAAGAAAAGGTTCACTCCTTCCCAGGACATCCCACCAGGGCAAACATGACCACCCCCAATGTAAGTGGATTTAAGCACTCACTAGGAACAGAAAATGATCCAAGAATTTTTGTTCACACTTTTTATAAGCTTTCTGTGCTATTCTCTGTCTATAATGAACCAGCTGTTGGATTTAATTAGTTTTATTTTAAACAACACATGGTGAAAGAGTATCTTACAATTGCATATGAATCTTTCTTCATACTAATTTTTTTAATACTTTAGTCTTGGTGAAATCCCACTCACTCCAAATACATCCTCCAAATATTTCTTTCTTGGGACTTTACCTGCAAGCTTCTTCCTGATAGAAATTATTTTACAGTAACCAGAGTAAAATTAATTCTTTCATTGTATAAAAGGGAATAAAAGCAAAGTTGCCATTCAATTTATTGGCAAAATATTAGTGAGAGGCTTCCATAAGTTCCTGAAACCATGTTCTGCAATGAAATTCAATTTAATTTGATATCATCCTGGTCATCTTGAGAAATGCTGCACATTTCAAGCTGCCAGTCAGCCCCAGCTAAAACTCAAAACTGGCCTTTCAATGCACTTGGGTTTTATATAGACAAAATACATTTATTTTGGGTGGTTTGAGATTTCTGTGGGGCTTTTCTTTTCTCCTGAAGCAGTCAAAATTATTTATATGTTGCTTTCAGAGTTGACAGGCAGTTTATTTCATTATTAGCATTAACCATACTTCAATTTCTTGTCATTTAACAGCATCCTAATTGATTACAAGAGAAGAAAAGAGAACACTGAGTGCCTCTGCAGGAGACAGTGAAACTAATGACAGATATCTGCTGAATTTCAATACTTCTCTAAAGAGGTTCACACAGACAGGGTCTGAGGAGAGCAGAGGTCTGAAATGAAAAGTGTTTCTCAGCTTTTTGTCTAGTTAATCCCCCTGTTCAGAGATCACTTTGTTCAGAGGTCACCTGTGATACTTTTTAAAGTCACAATTAAAAATTTTGTTACATCTCAGTAAATATTTGAGTAGAAACTGAGCCAATTACAAAACTACAAATCTAATAAAAATATTATTTTAAAAAAAATATCCCCCAGAAATATATGTGACTTTACAATCAATGTGTATGTATCACAATTAAAATGTGCTTTGATGCAGGATATGAATATCGATTGTACCTCCAGAAATCCATGTGGTTCTTGATCCATTTTTTCCCTGCCCTCTCTATGATTAATAGTGGGCATAAATCTGTGGAATTAACCATGCCAAATGATCTACTGTTTTGGAAGCTAAGAAGGAAAAGAAAACACATCAGCCTGGTAATTAAAGTTTACTCTAGAGAAACCAACAAGGAAGTTCTGCCACCTTGGAAAGGCTATTCTTCCTTACTGCTATGTGTAAATATGGCTTGATAAAAAATGTTCTGAAATGGAAATCTCAAAAATTAAAAAAAGAAAACCAACTTTTTATGTCTGATAGATATACCAGTTCTGAGTCAAGAGGTGGAGGTGAGAAGTTTAGGAGAGCAAAGAATGTTGTTCTGTGACAGAACAAAAGGAAATGGTCTCAAATTGTGCCAGGGAGGTTTAGATTGGATATTAGAAAAGAATTCCTCACTAAAAGGGCTGTCAAGCACTGGATCAGGCTGTCCAGGGAAGTAGTAGAATCACTGTCCATGGAAGGAATGAAAAACCATCTAGCTGCAGCAGTTAGGGACATGGTTCAGTGGTAAAGGTGACAGTGCTAAGTTAATAGTTGGACTGGATGATGTTAGAGGTCTTTTCCATCCTTAACAATTCTATGATTCTGTATATTCTATTGAAGCTGGGTATTGTTTAGTTTTAAAATAAAACATGCAAATACTCATGTAGGGAAAGGTGAAAAGGGAAAAATGCCTTGTTCCCTTAATAATAATAATAATAAAAAGGTTCATAGAGTAAACTCAAACTTTTTAATCACAAAAATTTTATTTAAAAGACAGTAATTTTTGACATTCAAGTGCAGTCTGCTTTAAAAAAGGGTGTGTGTTTCAATTGTGAGCTCAGCATCTTTACCACCCTCAGAAAAGGATGAAGAGTTGACTCTAGACTTGTTTTTGAAGCTGAGTGCTGTAAGACACATAACGTGACACATATGGTGTCTTTATGGCTGTTAGACCTAATGCCAGTGACTCACTTGAGGAAGCTTAGCAGGGAACGTGCCTCTTCAAACAGCCAGAGGCTTAAAGGCCAAGTTACAGTCATCGTTTCCATGTCTGCAGAACAAGAAGAGCTTCAACCAGAGAAAGCATTTTTGTACCATTTGAGATTCTCCTGAAATAGCACTGGGAAAAGCTCCAGGGAAGCCAACGAAATTACACAAGGGGTTCATCTGTTTGACAAGCATCATCTCTGCAATGTTTACCATAGCAAACAGAAAGACACTCTTAAGAAAAGTAAAAATATATTTCCAAACAGAACTGTAAAAAAGGAAAATATTACCAGTCCATCAAAAAAAAGATCATGCAACCTCAAACTTAGCAGATTTTTGATAGTTTTTTGATGCCCTTCTGCTGTCAGGGCATTTACATTCACAAGCTTTCAAACTCTTCTTCANGTCTTTTCCATCCTTAACAATTCTATGATTCTGTATATTCTATTGAAGCTGGGTATTGTTTAGTTTTAAAATAAAACATGCAAATACTCATGTAGGGAAAGGTGAAAAGGGAAAAATGCCTTGTTCCCTTAATAATAATAATAATAAAAAGGTTCATAGAGTAAACTCAAACTTTTTAATCACAAAAATTTTATTTAAAAGACAGTAATTTTTGACATTCAAGTGCAGTCTGCTTTAAAAAAGGGTGTGTGTTTCAATTGTGAGCTCAGCATCTTTACCACCCTCAGAAAAGGATGAAGAGTTGACTCTAGACTTGTTTTTGAAGCTGAGTGCTGTAAGACACATAACGTGACACATATGGTGTCTTTATGGCTGTTAGACCTAATGCCAGTGACTCACTTGAGGAAGCTTAGCAGGGAACGTGCCTCTTCAAACAGCCAGAGGCTTAAAGGCCAAGTTACAGTCATCGTTTCCATGTCTGCAGAACAAGAAGAGCTTCAACCAGAGAAAGCATTTTTGTACCATTTGAGATTCTCCTGAAATAGCACTGGGAAAAGCTCCAGGGAAGCCAACGAAATTACACAAGGGGTTCATCTGTTTGACAAGCATCATCTCTGCAATGTTTACCATAGCTCTTAAGAAAAGTAAAAATGTATTTTCAAACAGAACTGTAAAAAAGGAAAATATTACCAGTCCATCAAAAAAAAGATCATGCAACCTCAAACTTAGCAGATTTTTGATAGTTTTTTGATGCCCTTCTGCTGTCAGGGCATTTACATTCACAAGCTTTCAAACTCTTCTTCACAGGGAAGCTTCTTTCTTCACAGTTCCTATGGCCAGGAGCTTTCTTTATTTAGAAACAAACACTCCCAGGCTGTATATAAGCCAAGTGGATTTTACAGACTGAAACCTCAGCAGTCACCCTGGGGATGCCTGCCTAATCCTCACAGCTGGATTCACTTCCGCTGAAAACTGACATAGAGAGGAGAAAGTGTGCAATAAAGTCTCATCCCAGCATGGAGCTAGAGTTCCTGCAGAAGTCCCAGAATTAGGAAGTGCTTCTCTCAATAATTAATAGAAGAACTAGTGCAACTGGTAACAAATCAGCTCAAATCTCAGTCTCCAAGGGGACAATTTAAGGAAAACGTGCCAAATTAGATAAGATGGTGATTAAGGATACAAACTGACAATACTGAAAATTACTATTTCTTTGCAACATGTAAATGGACTGTGCTATATATCTGTAACGTGGAGTCACTGTCTGGGAAAGTGAGAGCCTTCCATCAAATTTGAGCAAGTAATTTCAAGTTAACTCTGATTATAAACATCAGGATTAGAGTAATTGACTCAACGCCACTAACAAAACTGAAAACCAAGGGTGAACAAAAAAGGAACTAATAGATCATTAGGCTGTATCAATTAAGTTCCACATCCCTTTCTACACTTAGACAAAACTCCAGTCAGCTCCAGTGAAGAATGTAAGACTATGCTGTAAACCTTAGGAGATTCACTAAAGCTGTGTGAAGAACTTACAGTTCTTCATTGTCAAAACTTTCACTGAAATGATTTTTCCAAGCATCAGTTACTGTACTATTGCAGTGAAAAACAAGCTGTTTAAAAACAAAACAAAGCACCTCTGTTTTTCCTTTGGGTGCATTGTATGCTGTTCTTTTTCATCCATATCTGTTATTGCTAAGCTTTGTGCATCATTAAGAAAGTTGTTTATGAAAATGGTGTTGTGCAGCTTTCTGTTTTGGTAGAGAATGAGGGTTATTTGAAAGGCGTGGAAATTTTATTCAATCACAATTTCACCTATTGGTAACTGAAGCATTGCTTCTGTGTCCATCTTCTACAACATCTCAATAAAATGTCCAATTAAAATGTTACAGCTTATGCTCTCTCCATCTATCAAGCAGCCTTCACAATTATATCTGCCAGCACTAACTGGCCTCCTGAATCATCAACACTGTAAAATCCCACTTTCTCATACAGGCTGTTAGTTAGCCTTGATAATTCTTCTTGCTTTCAAAGATACATCAAAATTTAATGAAAATTTGGAAATGTTTTCCTTTTTGATAAAAAGAAAAACTGCCTATTTTGTACTGCTCATCTTGTTATATTCTAAAACTGCAGCTACTTGTCCTGAGGGTATGGATGAGGTATCCAGTATTACTAAAATTTAGCAAAGGGCTGTCACAATTCGCCATTACTGATCAGAATAATTTGCAAATGTCCAAAAAGAACCGCACCAAAAAAATCCTTATCTGAATTCAACACAACTGCAATGATAAAAGTACAATATAAACAAAAAAGAAACAGAATTAAAGGAAATTAAAGAGAAAAAAGAAATTATTTTCTTCATTGTTTTGTAAACATTTCTCCTAACATTATCGCTCATTTCCCAAGATTCTTTCATGTGCAACAACATCAGTGCAGCTCTGTGTGTGGCAGCTCTGGTCTAGTTTGATCAGCAGCAGCACCACGTGTCATATGGCTGTGGCTGAACACCACAGTATTTGCTTTTATCATACTGAATAAAAGCAACTTGACGACCTCCTCCCTTTACCTTAGATTCCTGCTCTCATCTTAGTCTCCAGAAAAA
>WEZZ01005587.1:3461-18221 GCA_013400585.1 Chloropsis cyanopogon
CTCCAACAGGTCTATGATCAATGGAAGATCAACCAGAGAGAAAGAGAGAAAGAGAGAGAGAGAGAGAGAGAGAGAGACAGGGGAGAACACATCATCAGCCTGGCTGCTGTGAAAGCCAAGGAAGCCAGAATGCATTCAGGTACTCAAAGTCTTGCAGTATTACATGTAAGAAGGAATACACAGTGAGATGGTGCTGTCTTCTACTCTAGCCCAGATACATTTCATTCCCCACAGTGCTGCTGCTAACTGTGACACTTAGCCTCTCCTTCCTCTGTTTTCCTCAGCGAACGGAGGCTGTGTTCAGGTTCAGCCCTTCTGGAAGGTGGACTGAAATTTGAGATCAAGAGATGAAAAGCCTGTTAGGAAACCTGGAACCTTTGTTGTTCCTCCTTTAACATTTTACAGAGGGCTATGAAAAAGAACTACTTTCTACAGGCAACGGAAAAAGCAGTGAGGTATGTGTAAACGCATAGGAAAGGAAACCTGAAGGTCTCTCACTGGGGCAGATGACTACTTTCCAAGTAACTAAGCTCAACACAAACTTAAGAGATCTTCCCAGGCAATGAAATCCTGCTAAGAGATGGGGGTGAAATATTGCTCATAAATTAAGTGTGATCAAAAGAGGATGTCCTGTACAAATACAGAAAATTCATCACCACTTCCCAGTTTCTTTACATTCAACAGTCAACAACAGATCTACTTCACACAGACAGCGAAGGACTTAAAAGAATTTGGAAAGTATGAGCAATGATCTCAGTAGAAAACTTGAAAGGATTTTCTAGAATTAAGTCTCAATTTTGCAAATCACCTCTTGAGAACTTATTTTGGAAGACTCCCACATTATGATTTGTGAAGTTCCCACAGAACTGTTTTTTCTTAAATGTACATTAGTTTGCGCTTATGAGACTTGCTTGGCCACTAGAGATTCAGGGAGACCCATCTTAAATAGCACCAAACAGACATCAGAAGCATCCTGTTCACAAGTCTTCACTGTTTTATTCTATTGTAGGTGTTGTCATGAACCTTTATACGTAATTTGGAGCCCTAACAAGCAAGAATTAAACACATTACTTGTAGAGACATAAAATACTAACTCTCTTTCCCAGCTGTGCTCATATGATCAAAATATTATGTTCTAATAAACAAGTCAGTGGTGTGTTAATCTTTTTACAAGGCACCGAAGGTGAAAAATATGTACTTTAGTTGGGCTCAAACAGCTAAACAACAGCTATGTTATAGCGGCATTATAATCTTCCCAAAGCATTATGGGATAACATGAAATCATTCTTCTGCAAGAGAAGGATAAATAACACTTTAATTAAAATATCTTCTCCTGTATTGGGAAGGTCAAACCAGTTAATAGAGTTAATGATCTGCACTCAGGAAAAGGAGGCAGTTTAAGAACACCTCAAAGAACAGGTGTCCCACTCATAGTCTTCTATTGCTTTTTTGCATAAGTTTCTTTTTTTTATTTTTAAGGCAAAAGTCTTGCAGCTTGAGTCCTTCTGTGTTTCAATGAAGCATTATCTCACACAAAGTCAAAGTCAGTAGTGGAAGGAGGAGAGAATGGGAAAGCTGGTGACCACTNACTCTGGGGTGACATTTGTGGTGGCCATATGTGCTGGTAAATAGGCAAGTATGTATGTGATGATGATAAGACACCAGAACAGGCTGTTCAGAGAAGCTGTAGATGGCCCATCCCTGGAAGTGTTCAAGGAGGTGCTTTGAGCAACTTCGTCTAGCGGAAGGTGTCCCGACACACAGCAATGGGGTTGGGATGAGACAAACTCTTAAGGTCCCTTCCAAACCAAACCAAANAGAGAGAGAGACAGGGGAGAACACATCATCAGCCTGGCTGCTGTGAAAGCCAAGGAAGCCAGAATGCATTCAGGTACTCAAAGTCTTGCAGTATTACATGTAAGAAGGAATACACAGTGAGATGGTGCTGTCTTCTACTCTAGCCCAGATACATTTCATTCCCCACAGTGCTGCTGCTAACTGTGACACTTAGCCTCTCCTTCCTCTGTTTTCCTCAGCGAACGGAGGCTGTGTTCAGGTTCAGCCCTTCTGGAAGGTGGACTGAAATTTGAGATCAAGAGATGAAAAGCCTGTTAGGAAACCTGGAACCTTTGTTGTTCCTCCTTTAACATTTTACAGAGGGCTATGAAAAAGAACTACTTTCTACAGGCAACGGAAAAAGCAGTGAGGTATGTGTAAACGCATAGGAAAGGAAACCTGAAGGTCTCTCACTGGGGCAGATGACTACTTTCCAAGTAACTAAGCTCAACACAAACTTAAGAGATCTTCCCAGGCAATGAAATCCTGCTAAGAGATGGGGGTGAAATATTGCTCATAAATTAAGTGTGATCAAAAGAGGATGTCCTGTACAAATACAGAAAATTCATCACCACTTCCCAGTTTCTTTACATTCAACAGTCAACAACAGATCTACTTCACACAGACAGCGAAGGACTTAAAAGAATTTGGAAAGTATGAGCAATGATCTCAGTAGAAAACTTGAAAGGATTTTCTAGAATTAAGTCTCAATTTTGCAAATCACCTCTTGAGAACTTATTTTGGAAGACTCCCACATTATGATTTGTGAAGTTCCCACAGAACTGTTTTTTCTTAAATGTACATTAGTTTGCGCTTATGAGACTTGCTTGGCCACTAGAGATTCAGGGAGACCCATCTTAAATAGCACCAAACAGACATCAGAAGCATCCTGTTCACAAGTCTTCACTGTTTTATTCTATTGTAGGTGTTGTCATGAACCTTTATACGTAATTTGGAGCCCTAACAAGCAAGAATTAAACACATTACTTGTAGAGACATAAAATACTAACTCTCTTTCCCAGCTGTGCTCATATGATCAAAATATTATGTTCTAATAAACAAGTCAGTGGTGTGTTAATCTTTTTACAAGGCACCGAAGGTGAAAAATATGTACTTTAGTTGGGCTCAAACAGCTAAACAACAGCTATGTTATAGCGGCATTATAATCTTCCCAAAGCATTATGGGATAACATGAAATCATTCTTCTGCAAGAGAAGGATAAATAACACTTTAATTAAAATATCTTCTCCTGTATTGGGAAGGTCAAACCAGTTAATAGAGTTAATGATCTGCACTCAGGAAAAGGAGGCAGTTTAAGAACACCTCAAAGAACAGGTGTCCCACTCATAGTCTTCTATTGCTTTTTTGCATAAGTTTCTTTTTTTTATTTTTAAGGCAAAAGTCTTGCAGCTTGAGTCCTTCTGTGTTTCAATGAAGCATTATCTCACACAAAGTCAAAGTCAGTAGTGGAAGGAGGAGAGAATGGGAAAGCTGGTGACCACTGCTGGTGTCCGCGTGAGTGTGACTGGACCGTCCGTGGCCGCGGGGCTGGGGCTCCACCGTGATGTAGCCATTAATGATGCGGATCTGGGGAGGAGGATCGGTAGCACTGCAAGGCAAGAGAAGAACATTAGCTCTGACCCAGCCCACATCTCCCCAAGAGCCACAGAGCAGGAGGTGGTCAGCCTCTGCGACCACTGTCAGTTTTCTAGGTCCATGCGAATGGTCTCTTGAGCAAGTTACACACTGACCAAAAGTCTCCTAAATGGCAGAGTGCTGTCTTGTCCCTTCCTCATGCATGTGGACAGCTCCCACACCAGCCCACAAGGATGAGATGCTACCCAGCCAAACTGTGAAGTAGACTAGAGGGGGAACAGCAAAGAGACTGTAGAGGGTGATGACAGCACCAAAATATCTGCCCTGTCTCAAGTCCACCCAGCCTGCTCATTGCTCCCACACAGTCAGTCAGGTGCGTAAGATGACCATATTCCTAGCTCCTGTCAGCTAAGCAGAAAATAGGTAAGAACAAAACAAGTGTTTTCGCAGAGGAGTGTCACTGCAGGGGCACTTGCTGAGTACAGCTTGAGTGAGGCACCTGTTTTCTGAGTACATCTCCCTCAGCCACGCTTCATGAACCTTAGTGTGGACACACCTTGTTTCTATACTGTATGATCTCTTCCACAGGTCAGGAATTGAAGAGATTTACATGACATACTTTAAGCAGAGGAAGAATGGCTTCCAGAAACACATCCTAGATCACTACATTCCAGAGTATCTCCCAGTGGTAGAGAGTACTCTGACATCGTGATGAACAACAACTGAATTAGACCAGATGTGAGCTGAGCTTCCATAATGGCAATACATGATGGAAGAGAGAAATTGGTATGCTCCAGGCTGCTAACACCAACTAACCTGCATTGGGGGAGATCACACACCACAGCAGACCAATAGTCAGAGGGTCAGATACTACACAGGTTGTTGTGCTCTTTGGCAATGGACTGAAAGCAATGCTTATCAACACAGCTGTGTGACTGACATACCCCCCAGGACCACAGGTTGCTGTGTAGAACCTGAAGACAAATCTGGACAAAACAAAAAGCAAGTCCACCTGGCATTTACGAAAACCAAGTAATTTCTTCTGCACCCAATCCCCAGCTGATGTGCACCATTCCTGTCTTAATTCAATCCATTGAGCAAAAATGCTTTGGAAAATTAAAGGCAATTACTATCCTTTTTAAAAATACTTTACTCTTCCTTACCCAAAGGGCTCCCCAGAAGATCTGAACAATAGCCGGAGAGAAGCCAGCTGGCAGCACATCAAGGAAATACAGCCAGCAGCTGATGCATACAGGGGCATGAACCAAGGCCACTCTGACAAGCCTACTGCAACACTATTAAATCACTTGAGCTGCACCTTTCACATTTTCAGACTCACAGGAGGAATTATGTAGGTTGGAAAAGACCTTTAAGGTCATCAAGCCCATCTGTAAACCTGAAAGTTGTGAATGGCCCATACATAAGAAACCTGACAACTGTGTCTGCACACCCTGAGGAATGTTTAGAGCGAGGGCTGAGACTCCCAGTCAGACCTGCCCTGCACAGGCGAGCTGGAGCCCGGAGGCGCTGGATTTCCCTGGGAAGGGACGCCGCGAGGAGGGGCTGTCAGCCCAGCCCAGCAGCGGCACGGGTGCTGTGGCAGAGCCCAGCAGACAACCCGGGCTTTACAGAAGCCCAGCGCACGGGTGGGGCTCCTGCCTGAGGGACAGCTGCCTTCCCTTGGCACTACGGGGACAGCGATCTCTCAGGCATCCTTTGTCTTTCCCAGCACTGCCATGCAACATCTCCATCCCCAGGCATTTAAGCTCTTCTCGGCTGCTAAGGAGTCGCTCCTACAAAGCGTTTGTCACCTAGCACCGGGGTAAGTTTCTAGCACAAAGGACAACTTCAATAGTAGGGGAAGAAAGGAAACATAAAAAGAAGAAAAGAAAAGCAGTATTTCCTGCGCCCATGTTTATGCAGTAGTTTCCTAGGCTGCCATCATTTGCTTTGCTTTTGCCTGGCAGTACTTGAAATCTAGTATGCAGCCCTAATGTGCCTTCAGTTTGGTCACAGTAGCACATCTTCCCATCTTCCCTCTTCTTCTGAAGGCTTTATACTGAAGGCAAGTGCACAGGTGTCTTAGAGTCACTGCCCACTGACTTCCCTGAGCTTTGTGGCAGCAACTGCATGTGAAACACTGAACATGGCACTGTGGAGGCACGGTGGGAGATTATGACGGACGTGCCTTAGCATTTCAACTAAACAGACTATCAACAGAAACTCCAAAAATCCACTCACAATCAGCTAGTATCAACTACATTAATAGAAAGTAAATGGTACATTAAGAGACAAAATCAAGTGTGATCAGTATAGGTTTTGTTATATTGGTGAATCTTGGACTGTGTGTAGGTCTGTCAGAGGATATGTTACACAAGCATTTGTCTCCCTTTGTCTCCCAAATACTTATACTAAGGCTGAAGGAAGGACCAAAGAAGACAATGTAGTCTAAAAAATCTGACAATGGCTGAATGCCTCAAACAGAACAGCTGCTGCAGTCACTTGTGGCCAGCCTGAGCCATGTATCACTCATAGCAGTGGTACAATTAGGATCCAGGGAGGTGACAGGAAAGGCATAGGAGAACCCTGCTATACTCAGTAACTTGGGGAGCAGGAAGAGGGGGAAAAACCCCCAAATAATGTACAGGCTTCATTTCAAGAACTGTCAGATTTTCTTCATCACCCCAACCTGTTTGTTTGTTTATGGTATCACAAAAATTTAATGAGCAATAAATTCAGCCTGAGTATGGCAGAGATACAGATACACGAAGTACAAAAGAAAGCAGATTTGGGCATGTGTGTTATCTGACAGGAGGGAAACATTAAGGTAGACATTCAGCCACAGGCCCAAGTATAGGTAGTGAGAGAAATTGGCTTTTTCTCCTTCTCTTCTTTTTTCCTTTTTTTTTTTTTCTTCTGGGTTGCTGTAGTTCTTGTAGGTAAGTAAGGGATATATGTGAACATCTGCCCCACAACACACTATTTTTTTATATAAACTCTGCCATCCATTAGGCTGTCATGCTTTTTCAGACTGAAAGAATACAGAGACTGAAAGTACTGCATGAATATTGCTCAAGAGCAAGGATAACATATGCCAGGAATGATAGTTTCCTCATTGTAAGAGTCGGTCCGAGAATCCCTCATTTCTGCCTCACAATCATCTCTGAGGACTGAGAACTGAGACCACTCAAAGGCCCAGGCCTGGCCGAGGGGGAGAGCCACCAACAATAAAGATCCGGGTTGGCAGAGAAGGTGTTTGCCAACGTTAAGTGTGTTCGATGGACCGGTGCAAGGACTCGGCTGGACTCCTAGGATACGACCTGTCCTTTGATGCCTACCGTCCTGTTCCTGAGCACAGTCAAACACACAATGGACAATGCCTCTGCGGCACCTGTGGCTCCTCGCCCCCCTTTTTTGGCCAATCGCCTGTCGCTCCGAAAAACCCCTTAAAAACCAGCCCTGAAACCTACTCACTCCGAGATCTCCCCATCGGACGGAAGACTCCACGTCGACGGCTGCGGGGACTTCGCCGATTGGTAGCTATAACCCCCTTTTCTCCCAAATCTTTCCCTCTGCTTTATTTCCCTTTGCTATCCCTCTATCGCAAAACTTTGACGATTGTTTCAATAAACTGCATTTTGTGGTTTCATTGAGAGTCCCTTGTGTTTTGCCTTTCGCGCTCTTAGATCAAATAAAAGAACCTCATCACGAATCCCGCTTTGCAGATCGTGACACTCATACGCAGCAGCTTTTGGATAACAGTCCAAGGCTTTGATCTGTACCATCTACCACTGGACCCAGCCTTCTGGGTGAAAGAGACAACTGCCATATGCTCACCAACCCTAAAACCCAAATGCAGAATGACCTAGACAAGTCTTCCACTTGTTTTATGCCTAGTTTTCCACTAATCTAACTACACAAAGAAAAAAAAGAAAGCTTCTTTTTGCCACTATAAGCACAAGAAAGCTTGTGCAAATGCTTCAGAAAGAATCACAGCAGTGGAGAAGGTCAGATCCTGTCCACAGGATATATCTACCCCTGCAGAAGTTTGAGGGTCTGTATTAAACCATCTAACTTAAAGTCCAGTTTGTATGACAAGCCATCCTCCCGCTGCCCAGCCGTTAGCTACCTTTCTTCAAGGCGAACCCAGAGGTCGTTAAATTGTCGCAGTTTTTGCTTCTTCTGTTGCTTTTTCTTCTTCTTTTTGTACTTCCTGTCTACTTTCATGAGCACATCAATGCTGTCAGGGAATAGCAGGTGAGGCAGGAACTCTTCCTCCTCCTCTTCCTCCTCCTTCTGGGGGTGCAGTGGGAGCTCATGTGGCATAACATAGGGACTGTGTGATGATGAAAAGGCAAACAAAGTTTTGGAAGATTTTTGGCTGGAAGAAAAAGAGAACACAGATAACATTTAAAAGGGCTTTGAGACAAAATCCTGTATCAAGACACATACATAAAAAATAGATGTTTCTCCCTGGATGCTCATTGCTTTGCCTTGTATTCCTGCTCCCTCTTCCTTAAGTCAATATTGATTTTGTGATCAAAAAAGTGCTCTTTAGCAAAGGAAAACTTTGGAAAAGAGGCAGTCTGTGTCAAAGGAAAAAATGCAGTCTGGATAAGGGTGGAGTAACTCTTGGTAATAAGCTTGCATATCTAGAAAGAGACAAAAACAGAGTCACTTCTAAGTCAGAGTCAAACCACACTCCTCTAGTTTTATGTGCTGCAGAACACAGACCAGATTACTCTTTTCAACATTGCTGCACAGAGCAAACTAACTTGGGGGACAAGGAGAAGGGGCAAACAAAACAACTAAAGCACACCAGCTGATGAAACCAGTTGTGGGTCAGCAGCTCTCACTGGTGGAGGAGGTAAGAAACAAGCTAGCTCACAGACTATGGTCATGACTACAGAAACACATCTTGAAAATTACCTCCTTTGAAGGGAAAGGCTTAGCATACCATTAACAGTAACCTGGTTGCATGCTGGACCCAGAGGAGGCTGAAGTTCTCAATGACCTCTGTATCTCAGTGTTCAATGGCAAGTGTTCCAGCCAGGCTGCCCAAGTCAGGAAAGGCAAATGGGAGTATGAAGGCCCTAAGCACAATGTAGGGGAGAATCAGGCTCGAGACCATCTAAAGAGCCTGAATGTGCACAAGTGCATGGGGCCTCATGAGATTAATCCGTGGGTCCTAAGGGAGCTGGCAGGTAAGTTGCTAAGGCCACTATTAATCATTTTGGAAAACTTGTGACACTCAGGTAAAATTCCCAACACCTGGAAAAAGGGAAATATAATCCTCATTTTTAAAAAGTCTCACCTCTTGTGTGAGGCAAAATCATGGAGCAGATTCTCCTGAAAACTATGCTAAAACAAACATGGAAAACAAAGAAGTGATTGGTAACAGCCAACATAGTTTTACCAAGGGCAAACAATGCCTGTTAAATTCATTTATCTTCTCTGATGGGGCTGTAGCATTGATGGATGTGGCAGAGCAACTGCCATCCTCTGCCTGGACTAAGGCAAAGCCTTTGACACTGTCCCACATGATATCCTTGTCTCCAAACTAGATAGACATAGATTTGATGGATGGATTGTTTGGCGAATGAAGAAGTGGCTGGATGGTCACACGCAAACGATTAATGTGGTCAACAGCTCCTTGTCCACATGAAAACCAGTGGTCAGTGTTCTCTTCCAGGGGTCAGTCACCATTGCTGTTCAGGATCTTTGTCAGTGACATGTACAGCGGGATCAAGGGTACCCCCAGCAAGTTTGGCACCAACACCAAGCTCTGTGGAGTGATCAACACGCTGGCAGGCAGCTACGCCATCCAGAGGGGCCTGGACAGGCTGGAGAGGTGGGGCTGGGTCTGTGCAAACCCCATGAGGTTCAACAAGGCCAAGTGCAAGGTCCTGCACCTGGGTTGTGGCAATCCCAGACAGAGCTACAGGCTGGGTGGAGAAGTGATTGACAGCAGTCCTGAGGAGATGGACCTGGGGGATGATGGTTGATGAAAAACTCAACATGACCCAGCCATGAGCACTCCCGGCCCAGAAAGGCAATGGGATCCTGGGCTGCAGCCAAAGCAGCATGGGCAGTGGGGGAGGGAGGGGATTCTGCCCCTCTGCTCTGCTGTGATGAGACTCCACTTGGAACCCTGCATCCAGCTCCAGGGTCCTCAGCATAAGAAGGACACGGTACTGTTGGAGCAAGTCCAGAGGATGCCACAACACTGATAAGAGGACTGGACCACCTCCCCTGTGAAGACAGACTGAGAAAGCTGGGTCTGTTCATTCTGGAAAAGAGAAGGCTATGTAGAGATCTCATTGCAACTTCCCAGAATCTGAGGGGTCCTACAGGGAAGATGGATAGGGACTTTTTGTCAGGAATTATAGTGACAGGTACAAACTGAAGAAGGGATGCATTTAGGCCAGGTATTGGGAAGATATTTTTTACAGTGAGGGTGGTGAAATACTGGAAGAGGTTGCCCAGGGATGTTGTGGTGCCTCAACCCTGGCACTTTTCAAAACCAGGTTGCATAAGACCTTGAGCAAGCCGGTCTAGTGGGAGGTGTCCCTGCCCATGGCAGGGAGAGTAGGACTAGATGATCTTTGAAGTCCTTTCCAATCCCTTAACATTCTATGATTCTATGATTAAGGAATCCTTTGGGCCATCTAGTCTGCATCAACTGAAAGCAGATTAGTTTTGGCACCACCAACTTCACTCTCTTCTCATTTTCTTTTTGATAAAGGCAGATGGTACAAAGCAGTGAATTCACAGCTTTTACAAAACTCATATCAGAGGACATGTCTGACATAAGAGACCAGAGCTCAACACACCACTGTGGCATTGGCCTCTAGGGCTGATCTGCAGAAGAGTGTAATGCTGTCCTCAGATAAAGCACAGATAAAGCATTCAGATAAAGCACACCAAGGAGCATGAAATGACGGTCTTAGTGGGTTATACAGACAAGTATGGAGGGCTACATGAAAGGGAGGAAACTGAGAAATTGCAGCTCTCTCATAAGCAGAGCTGAGCTTTGCACACATTTATAGCAAGTAATGCAGGAGTGGGAGTAAGGTCTTGGCTTTCCAGCTGCCCAGATCCTGTACTAGGATTATTGGGAATTATTGGGAATTTCAAAGGGGTTCCAGCAAGATATTTCACTGAGAGACTATGTGCATGTACAAACTTGCAAGACAGATCATGGAAACCCAAAGTTGAGCTCCCAAAAAAACCTCTCAGGGCTATGACTACTCAGCTTCCTGCAAAGGTGATAAATTGAAAAAAATAACCATCAGCTTCACCCTGATTACTGAAGCTCTGTTTCTTTATTTTTAGAGCAAGCAACATCTCATCTACACTCTAAGGCAGGCAGTCTGCAGTGTCCTATTCACTCATGGCTTTGCTCACATTTCTCATTGTTTGGAACAACTTTCCCTCATTACTTGTTTATGAGCATCTTGGACAAAACCACAAACTCAAACCACTCTGAGTATACACAGAACCCAGCAGGAATATCTGACTGATCTTTATGGCTACTTCATAAAGAGAAGAAATGCAACAGTCTTCTGTAACAAAAGTGCAGACTGGCTTGGGCTGAAATTCAGAAAAGTAACAGAAAACCACAGACCATGGAGCAGAAACCTGCCTTTAATCAATGAAACTTTCCCAGAACAGTGGTCCTTTTTCAGCTTCCAATGACATGAAAAGGAGGTGGTCTGGAAGGAGGCATATTTCAGCATGGGTGCCGTTTTCAAGCTAGCCCATCACTGCATGCACACTTATTTGACAGCAAATAGAAAATAGTTCCTGGAGAACAGCAAATTAAGTTGGAATTAAATGGACTAGAACATCAAGAGAGTAGATGGAAAAACAAATACAATTTGTCTTATTTGCTGCAAGCGAAATCAGAGTGATCACATGTTGAAGTTTATATGAAAGAGTCTGCTGCAGAATGGACTCTGGTTATCAATCTCATTCAAAATCATTGTGGTGTTACACTCTGTCACACTTTATCACCTCTGAACTGGCATGACCCTTCAGCTCTCATCCTCAGCTGCTTCACATCATCTACTCTAACTCCACCCCACAGACTGATGATCCCTCATTAGCTCTCTCCAGCAAGCTGATTTAATCTGTTTCAAGGTCTTCTGCCTGTGATCCCCTTTTCCACCAGTTCTCTTCTGTTTTTGTTCCTTAACTAAGTGGGCAGCACCCCACCCCTGTAGGTTAGAGTGCCATGCTGCCTGCAGCCTTCCCTACTGAACCCATGGCCACACCATGCTGGAGCTCAGCACTGCTACAGGTAGGATATGACCTGCATCCTGCACGGCCAGACATTTATTCTGATAGATGTGGCCTCAGACACATCCATATACCAAACCTCCTTTGCAATGCTTCCTGCAGGCAATTCTTCTAGAGAACACTGGAAAAAGCACACAGATTCAAAAGGCCACCCTTCTTCCCCCCAGGTCACAGCAGCTAAGGGAGAGTCAGCAATCACCTTAATTATAGCTGTGATTGTGTTGAGTATTTTACAAGATATAACTACATTCTAAAATCAGGAACAACAGTTAAAGACCAAAGTGAGTCAGAGGAGCTTGAGTGAACTTGTGGTACTATTTATAAACTGTCCTTTGCAATACTGCCTGCTTGGAGCACCTCTTTTGCCTTCCCTGCCTGGGAGACACCAGGAAGCAGGAACCTTTCTGTCTCCACACAGGGGCATCCACTCCATTTACTCTGCAGATGGAAACTACACCTCAGGCAGCCCTGCCTACTACGCAAAAATGAGCATGACTATCCTGCATTGGGTCCTACAAACAGATATCTACAACATATCTCACGAGGGACTTTTTTTTTGGTCAGAGCACAGGACGCAGCAGAATGTGCTGCTACAGTGAAACGTCATGTTGTAGGGAAAGGAGATGGCTGCAAACTTCCTCTTTCTTGTATATTAGGTCCTCTCAACTAATATCCCTACTGTGTCTGACACCAGAGCAGTCATTCAAACTCTCTGTCTCAGTTCAACCACTTCATTTTTATCCTGCCTCAATTATGAAGAGCGAAATAGTGCACAGGAACTGACTGGACTGTGTGCAGCACTATATAGGACAACAGCTGGATACAGCTCCACATGAGACCAACGCTGCATTTACTGTCACAGGCTGCCCTGCTATTTGATCCTAGAACAAGCCCAGGATAGCAATCCAGTGAAATCTTTCTTCCAAGCCCTAGGACTCTGACATATTCATGCCACAGGTCCTTTCCCTCACCTTAAATGCTCTTTTCCTTTGAACCCACATTTTTCTTAAAATGTATTCAGTATTTTAAAATCTGTTTCCAAGTCATCCAGAAATGTTAACAGAGAAGTGCAGTCTTCTTACTCAGGTTTAATATCAAGACTTCAATGAAGTTGTTCTGTCCGTAGTCCTAATAAGAGGTTTAGGATGCAACTGATGCCAGACTGAGGGCTTTCAAGGGGACGAGAGGCTGCACAATGAACTCCCATGATGTGGTTATGGAACTGGGTGCCCAGCAACTCCAAGTAACCTTGATACCAACCTTCCCGGTAGAGTGAAAATCTATCCCTCCTTTCTTCAGTTGTCTGCCCTTACAGTTACATCTTTACAGAGCAGTATCAGATCTTGTTTATTCTCATGTACCTATTAAGCTATCTTTCTTTAAGCTTGAAGAAGCTGCTGCAGCTCTTCATAGGAATACGCAAGCTAAGAATGAAAAAACAATTTGAAAATATCAGTGCAGGCTGTTTTGGATTTGGGGTTTTTTTTTTTTTGTCTCTTTGGTTTTTTTAATTATTCTTGTAAACACTGATACACTGCATTTGTAGCACAACTCCAGTGTTACAGAATCAGTAAGTCTTGTGCTTAAGCACAGGTGCTTGTCACTGTCAGAGACAATGCTGTTTTTCTCACTGGTCGAAACAAGCTTAGGGGATGGCATTCATATAATCATGGGCTAAGTCTTGGATCAGCTTTTTCAGTACATGTAGAGTTAATGATGTATGTCCATGTCAAGAATCATTGCAGAAACACGACCTGCCAGAATTTCAATATCATGTTTTCAAACAACAGCAAAGGTGATATAAAGATGAAGCAATCAGAGTATGAGAAAAACAGCTGTTACTAATTTGCCACACACTTGTAAAGCCCTTGGCACAGACCAAGATTCAACACTGTGCCCTCTGCACAAATCCTATCAAAAGGTAGTAGATCTATCTGAGAGTCCCATATCAGAAATGTGGGGGAGTAGGGACAGAGATGTAAACAGGGCACAGAAGGAAAAAGGGAAACAGTACCATAATTGGGACCAATTTCCAATTTTCTCCTGTATTTTTAGGAGTGAAATATATCTGACAGCTACATGTTTGGTAAAAGTCTGGAGAAAGGGAAAGCAAAGATTGCAGACCCTAGGCTGGTGGCAGGAATTCCAGGAAGAGGTGAGTCAAAGCACAAGTAATTCTTGGTAGAGAGTGGAGGAAGATATTATCTGGCGTTCTGTAGTTACTGAAACCATGGAGGTGGATAAAAGCATCCTGTGAGAGATACAAAGAAGCAGGAAGGGTATATCCCAAAGGACAGCTGCAGGATGAACCAGAACAACAAGTACCTTAGTTTAAAAATGCAGAAGAAAACAGGGGACATGAGAGCAATCAGTTATAGAGACAGCTTGCAAAGACACTCTGGGCAATCAGATTCCCGGCTGGGAGAGAGTAAACAGAAAAAATTTAAAAATAGCAGTATAAAAGAAGGGGACTATTAAAAGGCAGAGCAGTCAAACACATAAAAGAGAGGAAAGAGAAACCTGGGAGCCTGTATGGTACACGAGAGCATCCAGATCTGATGAACCAAGCATGCATACTGTGCGACTGTTCACTTCAGAGTTAAAAACTTACAAGGGTGGAAATTTTAGTAGCAACAACAAAACGAAACAAAAAAAAATGCAAAAAACCCCAAACAATCAAAAAGAAAAAAAAAATCAACCAAAAAAGCCCCAAACCCCAAAACCACTGCCAAACCAACAACAACAAACTAACAAACCAAACAGCCCTAACCNNNCAACATAATTCCCTTTGAAAACAGCCCTAACCCCAACAACAAAACCCAAAAAACATAAAAAACAAAACAAAAAACCCACCCAAAATAAAACCAAATAAAATTGCCTTTCCAAACTAGCTCATGGAAGAGAAAAGTAAACTGCTGGGAAGGAGAGAAAAAGCCTAGCTCCCTCTTAGTTATAATTCCAGCTACCATTCCTACTTCCTAGTTGTTTACAAACCCATCCCCCAATGGCTGCTCAGCTAGGGAAAAG
>WEZZ01005591.1:1130-20533 GCA_013400585.1 Chloropsis cyanopogon
GAGTATCAAGCACCACAGTCTCAGTAATCATTTTAAATATCATCTATTTTCTTCAAACAAGACTTGTGGGATTAATTACACAGAAGAAGAATAAAGACAACTCAATTTAAGGATTATAAATAGCAGTTTCCAGTGCTAACAAAACACACATGCTTAACAATGGAAGGTAAATTAACCTGAATTATTGGATTATGGTCATTTCACTCACCAGACTGAGCATTCCCTGGAGGTGTATATACACTGTACTCACTGGCTAGCCTTAACCTGCCACTCACCAGCTGGCCCAGAGGAGCCGGACTCAAGCACCAGGACACAGGCTACAAATGACTATGCAAGGGTCACATTTTCAACTCCATTCCTACATTCCCTATCACTTGAGGATCCTGTGGGGGGGACAGAGTAGATTTTCTTCTATGATTTTTCCATTTATGCAGCTTTTTCCACAGCAAACTGTTCTGTAGAGACAGATTAAGCCTCCTAAAAGCCCTTCACCCTCTCGTGCTCCAGCAGCTGTGACTACAGCACAAGGCAGGTGCCATCCTTGTCACATTCTATGGGTGTCCTATAGAAAAAAACCCCAGAGCATGTGAATATGAGAGAGGAGGAAGGAGCTGCAACGGGCTCTAGTANGGAAGGAGCTGCAATGGGCTCTAGTAGATTTCCCAGCCTGTATGACGGGGGATGAGGCTGAAGGAATCCATCACAAAACCAATTTTCCCACAGTGCAGACACCACCAGTGTCCAGCCTGATGTAGGACAGACTTCAGTTCCCTTAGATATTGATCTTCAGCAAGCACACATGCTTATGCTGTTTTTCTCATAAATTACATCAGCTTTGGTTTCACCTGTGAGACAAAGTAAGCTTTCTTCCATCGAGCACATGGACAGGAACTAAAAATATATAGAAGAAATGTACACCACAGTCAACACATAAAATAATGCCAACATTGATCCATCTATGCAGAGCTCTGCAAGAGTAAAACTGCTGCCTAAAATATTTCTGCCTATGCCTGTTCTCTAATAAAACCTTCATACAGATGATGTCTTGAGATGAAAACTTTTCATGGTAAAAGTCTGCTTACTTCAGGACACATTTCACTGGAAATCCAAAATCCTACTATTTTCACCCTGAATGTCAAATCCTCAGTTTTTGGCCAAAAACACAAAAGCCTTACTAAAAAATCTGGTAATAAAAACCTAACAAGTGTTCTATGTATTGCTTTTTACCACAAAATTACAGATTTTCTACAAAGATTATTCTGATCAGGATAATATTAGGAACACTCCATAAAAGAGATGTCTGCATGCACATAATTACTTACCAAACACTGAAGCAATCTATAGACTTTTTCACCACTTTTTGTCAGTTCTGTGGAACTTTTTGTGCCCTGTAAATGGTCTCCTAAGAGCAGTTCTCTGCATGCCATGTTCAGCACATGTGCAACCATTTGACAGACATCAGGCCTAATTTTTAAACCCGTGACTAGGGAATCACACAGATGCTCTACTTCACTTTTTTTATCAAACATAAGTTTTACTGCTATATAAAAAAGGGTAGTTCTTGTGCACCAGGCTCTCCATTTTTACTACAGAGCCCCTAAAACAAAAGCACTTTTCTGAGCTCCCACACCTGGCATATTGTGTGAGAAAAACCATGTGTCATGGAATAAAACACTGGAACATCAAACTGCCCCATTTAACAGATTTTTCTACAGAGAATATATGAAAAAAAGAATCTAGAGCTATATAAGAGAAATCCATGTTAATTAATAGCCCTTGACAAAGAATCATCATTTTTCACATCCAGATTTGCCAGATGGCAATTATCTTTTCTTGTGACTTGTGCCCCAAGCACATGGAGCCTCAGACTATGGAAATAAAAATACTAAAATCACTCTCCTATAGTGCCAGAGTCTGCACCTCTTCAGTGAACAAAATTTTTTCCCAGTGTTTGTTATTTTTTCTGAGGAGAACCAGAGTAAACAACCAAATAATTTTAGAGACACTGCCTGTTTACACCCAGTTGACTTTGTGCTCACCTGCTCTGATCCTTCTTTGGCTCCCTGACGTCAGGACCACGTTCACACCCAGATGAAACCCAGACAGTGGTTAGTGGTGTGAGACCAGCTTCCAAACTTAGGCACCAAAATTAACAGGTCTGAACTGGGCTGTATGAAATTAAATTTCCCAATACCATTTATCAAGTAGATAAGAATTACAAGCTCACAGGTATGGAAGCTGCACAAATTATCTCTCCTGTGAGCACAGTATAGACCAAGACCAAGGGAAACTTCTAGCCCTGTACTCAAAAGTTTATTCCTTACCATCAACACACCCAAAACAAAATTATCATGGTTCCAGGATATTTAGGGTAACAGAATGAATTTTAGTTGACAAGGATAAATTTAGCTTGTGTCAAGCACTCAAACAAGTGCTAAACAGATGTAATATACATACTATGAAATACACTAAAAAATTCCATTTAAATATTTGTATTTGATTTAACTATAAAGAAGTTCCCCACTGGAATGATTGCAGAAGAACAACCAGCAAATCTACTCAGAGCAGCAGTGAGATAGGAACTGACTTGAAAACTAAGTTATCTCAGTAACAGTCAAAACCCTAAAAACACATAATTACTCAGGAAGATGGAATGGATTCAGTGGTCTCTCACAAAATTGTGTAGCATCCTTCCTGTCCTCAAGAATTGATAGCTACATTTAATAGCATTTCTCAGTTGTTTTTGGAGTAAAAATCTACTCAGTCTAAAGGTTATTAAATTCCCAATGACAGGCTTAAAACTACCCCTAAGTGTTTTATTTAAGAGAGATCAATAAATAGGTATATTCAGTATATTCAAATCAAGAAACTGAATGAGAATGTGAACAATCCACTGAGCAAAAGTCAACAGCAAAACAGTTTTGAATACCCTGACTGAAAACCACAGCTTTCCAGACAACAGAAACTATGGTAAAGACAGAGACAGAGCCTGAACATTGCATTAGGGAGTCTACCCAAGTTCCTTCCGCAATACGTCAGCAACACCTCCCCCTGCAGTGCTGCTAACAGCACCTCTAGTGCACAATCAAAGGTGAATTTCTGATAGATGAACAGAGATAATAGCCTAACCTTGCATTTTCTGATGCTGTACAAAAACATGAGGGGGTATGGAGAATAAGGGAGAAAGCAGAGATTCAAGAGCACCAAACTCCCTGCCCATGGCCCTGTGTGAATGCGTGCACATGAAACAGCTCTAACCAAGAGATCTAACTCTGGGGTATTGGAGAAATACTTGAAATCATGAACTGGCAGGCAAACCCTGTGGTTTCCAAGCCTTGGATGCCATTTTCAAAATCACCTTCTTCAATGAAATGGGGGCTATGTCATTAAAGAAGACAAAAATAATGGTGGTTTTATTCTGGAGTAAGCAGAATTTTGAGGTCCTTGCTTCTGGTTTTAGAAAGGCTCTACCACAATGCCTGCTACTGCCTCACGGACAAAAAATGTAGCATTCATGTTAGCTGCAAACAGGCTAAGCCTGCCCCTTTCCTCAGAAACTGCAAGTTTCTGCGCCTTTCTACAAGTCTGAAGAGAAATTATAGCAGCTTCTCTTTTCTTGATCTAGACCCAAAACCAAGAGTATGCATAATTTCTTGTGAAATGAAATGACAAAGATATATCATCAGCATTGAAGCCTTCCACAGTAAAACAAAGTGAAGAACCCAGGAGATAGGACTACATGGTATAGGGCCAGAGCCTCCACAACTATAAATCAAAAAACTGTTTAGACTATAATGCTGTACAAAAAATTCCCCCATTTTGTTATCTTAAAGTGCATTTTTTTTCTGGGCATTTGTAATTCAACTTGATATTTATCATGTGCCTGATTCTGTACTAACTGGATGCCATGGAAATGCTTTCAGTGAACTCAAAATCCCCGTATCTAGCCTCTGAGTGTTCCCTAGGAATCACTGTAACCTCCTTCTGATTGCTCTTTAAGGTCAGGAAGAACAGCTAATAAAACGGATTTATAGATTGAAAAAATTAAAAATTAAAAATACCTGAAGCTCCAGAACAAAAAAATAAAATGCCAGGACTATTTTTTCTATGGAAACCAACTCATGAGTCTTCTAATGCAGTCAGTCTTCCCTACTTTCATGCTTTAGGATTACGAGAGTGACTAAATTCAAGGTGACACTAGCAAGCTAGCCTTCATCCCCATCACACTACAATCCATCATCGTAAAAGCCTAATGAAACTAGAGATGGTTTTGAAATACAGGATGGGAGAGATATCTGGGATATAGTAAAGAATGCATATAAATCTGGAGTTTCCTGACCTACAAGCACAAGAGTCTGGATGCAATCCCAGGGTCATATTCACATTAGTGAATGGTGGCAGGTATATATCACTATGTTTATTTGTGAGGCAAATTGTTACTATGCTGAAGTT
Source organism: Chloropsis cyanopogon (assembly GCA_013400585.1). Taxonomy (NCBI): domain Eukaryota; kingdom Metazoa; phylum Chordata; class Aves; order Passeriformes; family Irenidae; genus Chloropsis; species Chloropsis cyanopogon. The sequence continues at coordinate 5,583 of WEZZ01005591.1, forward strand.
TTTGACAACAAGGCTGCACTTGCTTGTTATGAGTAGTCCACAACAAAAATCTGACTCATAGAGGTCAGCTCCGGTGTTTATATTACTTTATTTGCATCAGCCCAAATGTCAAAATAAGTACAATTTACTGAAACCAGGCTCCGTCACAAATTATACACCACAGAAGACACAGCACTAAATACACATAATGAAATACTTTCACATTGCTTTTATAGCCTGAGGAAACTTTTATAAAAAAAAATAAAAAAAAAAAAAAAAAAAAAAAAGGAAGGTATTCACATAAAAATCTCTTCAAACCAGATATTTTGCTTGTGGTAATTAGTAAACCAGAAAAGGAAGAAAACTCCGTGACCCTGCTGCCTTTCACCACAGACCACCAAGTGTCCCTGGAAGGTTTCTGTAACCTGATGATCTGCCCCAAAGCACACAAGAGGCCACTGAGCTGGGTGAGACGAGCTACCATTACCTCTGATTATTACTGCAGTGGTAATTACTGCAGCACCAGAGGCATCAAGGGCCAAGGCAAAACTGCAGGAGCTGTGCCCATGTGAAGTTGGCTTCTGGCAGGGAGCAACAGGGGAATTCAAGATGTCCTAAAACTTTCATTACCAGCTTGCTGCTCTTCTTCCCCCGCAGCCCTACAGGCTCTATCCCTCCCCAGAGTGCCGCACAGAGACCTCCTCTCCTGCATGGAGACAGGAGCACAGTGACAGACATGGCCTGTCCTACCCTACTGAGAAGCTCTTAGCAGCCCAGAGCACTCTGCTCAATGCCACTTGCCTAACCCGTGTCACAAGAAATATTTCTGTAATGAATGGGGCTGTGAAGGAGGCTCTGAGGGAATTTGTTGTTTTATGCAGCACTTCCTTTACGTTTACCTTGCAAACAGAGGAAAATTGTTTCTTTTCTACTAAGTAGAGAAGCTGCTAATATTAAAAACAAATCTGAATCTCCTACTGAGACTTGGTTTTATTTTCTTTTCTCTTTTTTTTTAACAGGAGCATCTTGTGAACCAAGACAAACATGTGAGGCTTGGTTTGTGACCAGCAAAAACACATATTCTAAACATCAGTGGACTGCAAGCAACCCTAACTTTTGCTACTGGTCTCAAAGTATTTACACAGAACTTCAGCTTGATTCTATTATATTTTTTACCTAGAATAAAAGACTAAAACTGACCAACACAAACCTCCCAACTCGATGACCCTCTGTAAAATATACAAAATCACACAACCCAAGGAGCAAAACAACCTCTGCAAGAGGCAGCAGCACTTTTTATAGTCCCTTCTGTCACGTGTGGCTGCACATTGTGATTTTAAGTGGAAGAACTTTCCAGAGTGGAACGACTACAGAAAAATCCATGTATCCCGAAGAATTTGTAAATAAAAGGAAAATGGATTTTTCTTGGGGATTAGTTTATTAGGAAAAACCCTCACACGAACACATAACTGAAGTTCTCCTGGTAGAATTTTAAACCTGTGCAATATCCCTTTTACACAGATTGACACTTTGTTCAGCAAAGCATCTGGACACAACGAAACACTTCCTTAGTGGCTCCACCTCAGAAGGACCATCTGAAACCAACCTCCTTGATTCCTCATCTCTTCTAAATTAGCTCATCTGCAGCCCTGTGGCACAGTTAGGACAAGGACAATTTTTGTTTTAGAGCAAGCAGCATTCTCCAAGCACGAAGCAACGTTCTTCCTCACATGGATCTTATTTTTTGCGCCGGTGTTCAGGTTTTCCTTACTGGTTTACTAACTAGTTACTTCCAGTAAGAAGTTCTTCAAATTTTATTGCACAGATACCACATGTAATAATATGCTTATTGTTCTCTATGTTTATACAAGGAATATGGAATTGGAAGTTACAGGAAAGCACCTGTACCTATCTATGAGATAATCACTTCTGGCTATATTATGGCATTACAGGTGTCCCACAACCATGCTGGTATGCCAATAAAGAAGTCTTGTGACTTTCCTCCAGGGCACTTGATGCAAACAACCTAAAAGCCCAAATGCATACCATCCATAAACATCCAGTTGGAAGCACCAAAGCAACAAAAAGCATTTCTTCTAAGTGATGAATTGAAAGTACCCCTTTAAGTGATGAATTTGATGTTCTCAACCATATCTCATTACTAAACTGGCTGTAGCAGAAATTATATTGGCCTACAAGACCTCACAGCACCTTACACATTTTTGTAATAACTCTGTTATGAATAATAATGAACTATAATAGCTTAGTGTTTTTTCCAATCTAAAATATATATGACCAACCCAAGAAAAACACAGGAGTAAGTGCAAGTATAATGGTAGTGATGGGTGCACTGCACTCTCTGGAACAGTCTAACATTTCCAACTGCTGGACAAGAGCATGTGGAACAGCCACAGCAAAACAAAACACTCTTAAGACCTGCTTCAGATGAGGAGCTGGAGATCATATCATAATGAGACCACTTCTACAAGTACAAAGTAATTTAGTTTAGTGAGTATGCAAGGGATTCACAGCTAAAACAATTGATGGAGACATTCTGTACTCTCCCAAGCCCTGCAGGGTGAGGTTTGTCCTTGGTTCCTGTGCAATGTGAATGGAAACCCTTCTCCCCTTGGAGTGTCTGTATTGCAGAGAATATTGTAAGGACAGTTTAGCTAAATTTCAGAGAAAAGCTGCAAAGACAGTCACATCATTTTCTCATGGCTAATGTGAAAAATAACTTTCAGCACATCTATTTCAAATGAAAACACTTTAAAAGAAGGTTTTGTTCTGTGTTATAAACTTACATAATGGGAGGCATTAGGTGACATATGATCAGCTTTATGCTGACATAACTCATTGTCATCACAGCCCCTTGTCTTTCTGAACTGGACTTGCTCTAGTAACAATAATGGACCAACTCTGCCAGGACACTGGCTTTTGTATCACCATCTGTAAACTGAGGATTCTGCAATTTTATCATAAAAATATTGATCTATACATTAATAATTTATGTATAAATTATACTGTTATGTTTACACATAGTATGATTTAAAAACCTACTATATTTAAAACTAAATCCTCAAACACAGAAGTTCTTTGCTTTTTTTTTTCCAGAGGAAATTATTAAAAACGTTCCTCTAGAAAGGTGCTGTGCTCAAGAATATGCAACCAGCAATTATTTAAGTACTGCGCTCACTTCCTGGAGGGGTGAAAAAAAAGGAAATCTTCAATAGCCCACTCCCTTCACCTGAAAATTTTTATTTGCTATTTCTTCAGTTTTGAAGGTGTTTCCTACTGCAAACTCTCCAGCCCTGTTACCTCTGTTGAAAGATATACACTTAACACAGCTAGGTCACCCCACTAGAGTGCTAATACCTGGATACCACCTGCAATATCAGGCCAGGCAATACTCAAACCTACTGGACCACAGTCAACCTAAAAGCCAAAGGCCCATCCAGGATAAGAGACCTCCTTCCCCAGCTTGGAGTTCCCCTTGCTGGGTGCCAGAGCCTGACCCCAAAGGGTGGCTGCAGTGTGTCTCTTGTCATTTGTCCTCATGGAGAGACCAAAAAAGGGACTGCCCTGAAGGAGCACACAACAGTGCCACCTTGCAGAAGTAATTCCTCGACCATGCTTCTGATCCTGGCAAAAGGCAGCTGCTGAAGGACAAAGCTGCATCAAAATCAAAACTCAGTAGCAAATAATTTCTTTTTAAAAAGTCTTCTTTTCAAAAGCTTGTTTTCCCCACTCACCCCAAGGCTTCAATGCAGTAGGGCCAGTGAAATGATGCCAAGAGGGACAGTATGCCCCATTCAAACAAAGCTGGTTTAGTGGTAGCACTATCCAACATAAACTTTGTGACTTTGTACAACATTCTTCTACAAAATAAACTTGAGCCATTTGCCAGCAATAACCTATATATTGATGTGGTATTAAGAGAAACTTGGAGGCTTCAGCTGGGAGACAAACTGTCAACCAACCACTAATTAGTTTTTATGACGTGACTCACAGTTCAGTAATTTCCCAGAATTTAATCATGGGGCACCCAGAAAGATCAATTAAAGAACAGGCTCAGAATTTGTTAGAGCCCAGCATGAGACAGGGGAAGGCAATGACCTCAGCAGCTTTGCCACAGAATTTTATGAATTAACAAAGAAAGGATTTAAAAGGTAAGTTTAACTAATCTTGTGTTTCCTTGCAGACCCATTCATTGTTTTTACAAAGGACTGAGTTCTTTAAATGAAGCAAAAATGGAAGGATTGTGTGTTGTAGCTACTGTTTATTTTGCAGCTTCATTGACATGAAACAATTCTGTGTGAGACTTGAATTACTCCACTATTTTTTGCTGCATCTTCTTTTATATCTTCCTCAATAAAAAGGGAAAAAAAATCAGAGTAGGTATAAATTTCTTTAGTTTCTTGAACAAGAATCATTATCAGAATGGATAGTAGAGAATTACTCTTCACAAGTACTCCCCCCTAAAAAAAACCAAACCCCTTATTAAAATTCTCCTAACAACATTTAATAAAAAGAAAAATAAAATTTTTGGCCACAAAATTCTATTATTTCCTTTGTCCTTTCACTCATTTTCAAGCTTTTTTTATTCCCCCAGCTTAACACAATGAAACCTATGTTATTCCCACTTCTTTCTACCATAAATCTTTGCTCATAAACTGAATGAAAATAGCAATAAAATGCTAAAACCAGTTTTCTCAGTTCTTAAATGGTTTTACTTATCAAACTTACCAAATCTGATTTTTTTTACTTGTTAATATTTCTCTTCTGTGCACATTTATAGAATATATACCAGACAAGTACTGGACAGCTGTGATGAAAATTTCATTCCCTGTCTTTCTGGGTTTTGTTCTGCAAAAAACTCTTCACTGAGAGATTTCAGAAGAGGAAATTTAACTTATTTTTCTGGCCAAGTTATATGAAGCAAGATTATAGTGAAGTGGCCTGAAAAAGTGAGGATTTCTGAAGACCTACTAAGCCCTGTTATTTACATAATATTTGGAATAATCAAAAGAAAACCACTAAATGTAGCACGCAGGTTTTTCTTACAATGACAAACAGCACCAAACTGAGTCATGCATGTTACAAGATAATAAAAGAAGCTTTGTGGGTTTATATTTTATCTTAAAAAATAGAACATTCAAAGTTGGTATTTTGCACCTGAATGAGTTTTTTAACTTCTTCACAGCAAAATTATTCTATTTAATAGGCACTGTCATTGTACTGACTGTGGTGACGATGATGACGAGGATCAATGGAAAGCTAGGGCCTTGAAGACTGGGTTGGGAAGAGCCATGTATTTATAAAGTTGCTGCTACTATTTCAAAGATTCATAAGCCCCTTACATGTGTAAAACAACATGTGTTACACTGTCACACAACTCAAGAAAACCTTGAGCAGCTCAAGATTCTCAAACTCCCTTGGATGAAGGCAATGACTGTGGGGATGCTCGGAGGGCATCAAGTACTGCAGCAGCTCCGTTTTGCAAGAATAATCAAAAAATTTAGGGAGAGGGATTTGAAGAAGAGTAGGGATAACAAAAAGGTGCTGTTAGCCAAGAGCATTTGGGATACAAGAGAACTAGATTGAGATCTCTGCTCTGAATTAGAACAGGATGTTAACAAATCTGCTAGTGGGGAGGAGGATGTGTTTTGAAGTTCCCCGCTTCATCCGGAGGCAGAACAGAAACATTGAGTAATGAGAAACTGCACACCTAGCTCTGCATCTGCACCAACAGCTTCATTTTCAAGAGTTCACAGCTCCCTCTAAATCACATGAAGACCAGGGTTTAAATGCTAATTAGGGAGCATGTGCATATTAATTTTCTGCTTCCTTCTCTCCGAGAGTAATGGGAATGCTTTTAAATGTCGTTTGGCTTCTTATGGGCTTACTTGGTTTCTTAATATATTACAGGGCACTTCCTGCACTGCTTACAGAAGCAAATTTCCCACTGCTAGTGGGAGTTTTCCCTAAATAAGGTCAGCAGATTTGGTCCCAGGGGAATAAACTGATCTTCAGTCTTAGTTACCCTGAAAATATAGCAGAAAGCAAACCAGATATAATTCTTCTTTAGAATTTGCTACTATATTGTATCCTTCTCCAAGGATCATCATCCAAGACAAAAAACTAGGAAACGTTTTGCTGCAATAATCCTTTCAATTAAGGCTCCCATTACAGTGAAACAGCTGCTCACTAGAATACATCTTTGTAATGGAACTATTTATTTCCCAGAAAACATTTCTTTATTTAAGACAGATGCAATAAACCAGATCCACGGAAGCAGCAGAAATCAAAGCAGTAAGCAAAACATGACCAGCTAAATATCCTTGAACTGAAAAAGGGGTGCTCTCTATGAAGGCACAATTTATTCTTCTGTGTTGACAAAAAAACCTACTCAATTTAAAGTATATGTGGCATCTCACTCTCAACAATGTCAGTGAACTTCAACTGAAACAGCACGGTAAGCCCTCACACATATATCATTAGAAAGAAAAAACAAAACACTCCAAAAACTTTTGTCCTCCATCTGATCAGTGATGTTTGTGGGGGCCTTTAAAAGCCCTTTGAAATGTCCACATTATAAATATTTGATGGACAACCTCTTGATTACTGTCAGTTAGGTGCTGCTCTTGGCATGGAAAGACAAATGAATCAGCATCTTGTTCCTGCCTCCCGCTCCACATATACATGGTCTCCCCTCTCCCAGCCCTGAGCAGCCTGCTGAACACTATTTACTTATTTTATGTAAAAATCCAACTCACATTACTGTCATTCAAATATAAACAGTAGTGACAAAGGTCATTATCATGAAAAATTTAATCCAAGCTTTGTGAGAGTTTGTAAATGAGCAGTTTTCTTGCTGGCAATTCAGCCCCTGTGATTGCAGCTCCAGACAGCTTGCATATGTTCCAGACAATGGAGATAGCAGGAGGAGGGGACATTCTTCTTCCACCTACCAGTTGCCAATGATTTGAAAACCTTCCTTGTCAGTTGTGCCTCTGTTGATGACCAGTGCTGCAAAAACCGGGGAAATTAAGAGAAGCACCTTCCAGTTAGAGGATGGATAGATGTGCCTTAGAGGAATTAGAACCAGGATTATTTGAGATCCAGGAAGATCTTAAATGTTTGTTCAAACCTAAATGATTCCATGATATCAGCAGGTCCATATTCCTGTCTTCAGGAACGGGTTCCAAATCCAGCATTTGCTCTTTGCCCATAAAGGTATGACAAGTCCTCAGGCACAGTGGAGTACTGCATCTACACAACCTATATAGATATTTGTCTAGATGTGCTTGAAGATGCCAGGGCCTGTATCACTGCAGCACCAAACGATTTTTCAGAACAATCAGAAATACAACTGGTGAACAATCAAGACTTTGCTACCTAGTTGTCCTTTAACTCTTAAATCCTTTGGAAAAAAAAGGTCTAAACAGTGTCTAGGAAACCCTCCTAGTTTCTTGTCCAGGCAAGAGTAGTTCTGTGCACATGAAAGGAACAAAGCAGTTGGAGCACAGATCAGTCCACTAGGTGACAATAAAAAAGACCTATTGAATCATACAACTAACAAGTGGAAAGGAAGGTAGATGATTTCAAGAGAAGGAAAGAAAAATACAAGGATGCAGTGTTCTTACAGTGGAGATGTCTCTGAAGCTCACATGAAAGTACAGTGCTGAACTGCAAAGTATCAACACCAATCTAGATTTCTACTTTAGGCTTCCCAAATTCCTGGGGATGCAGACTCTGGATTCAAATCCATTATAGACACAGGAGCATCCACAGAAAGTCAGGCTTAGCTATGAAATCTGATAAAAGAGGCCTAATATCTACCAATTACTGTGCTCTAAAGGCACAGTATTTTCTGTCATAATAAGCTCCTGTCAAAAGTACATACTTTGCCACGTGTGAGGATGAAATTCAGAGTGAAAGAAAATAAAATCCATGCTTAGCACTTAACTTGTGGAGCAAATATCTTGCTGACAAGAACCTATTTGAAATAAGGTCAAATGAGAAGGGAAAACACAGAAGAAAAATAAATTACGTATGAATTTTAAAGAAATACTGTCTATCTCAGTGGACAAATTTCTGGTACTACCAGAGAGTATCTCATAGCAAAAAGCTGATGCCAAGACACTGCAATGAGAAGTCAAGCTAATGCCATCACCTGCCTTGCTGTCTAATACAGTCTAAGGCTCACTTCTTAATGCTTCTTCAGACATCATCTGGTGTAGTAGATTCAGGATGTGACTCACTGCAGTGTGACTGCCTTCAAACAAGGCAATAGAATTGGAGTGAATGGGAACAGCTGCACAGCTTTTGAAAAACTGCACTGATTTTATTGGAATTCCTCTCACCTACAGGTCAGCCATAATAATACAAAAATGTACCTAACAGCTTACTGGCTTTTTGTACCCTTCCTGTAAGAAAGCATGATAAAACTTGGTTGTTTAACATACAGGAGTATGAGAGATGAGAACAGGGAGGCCCAAAATGTGTTCTATATTCTTCTTACTCTTTCATTTTCCAAAGCCAAGCATAATCCTCTAAGACAATATACAGTTCTTCTGATGGCTGCACTCCTGAAAACAGTTCTGATGACCACAGTAATGCTCCAAATCTTCCAACATTGTCCATCTTCTTAACCAAACCACCAGACAGTTTCAAGCCAGCAACTGTTAATTCAGCCTAAGGTAATATAAACCAAATAACCCTTCCCAAACTACTAAAAACATGGACAGAAAACCTCAGCAAACCATCTGACTCTTACCATTTATATACAGGTTTTCTGGAGACATTGGACAAGTGATTTCAGTTATGTGGTTTAGAGGTTGGATTATTCTACTTCCCATTATCACAGGATATAAAAGGATTATATTCCACTTTGAAGTTAGATGGGTCTTTAGGCTCACTCTGTTCACTAGAAGCCTGAAACCTAGAAAACTATCTCTGGTCCACCATGCATTCACAGTTTCTAGATGGTGTGCCAGCAACCCCTTTTAAACCGAAAAGTCCTTTTTCTCCTCAAATCCAAATCCAAAATGACAATTTCACTTTGCAGACTGAAAAAGTAGGAAATCTATTTTCATCTGTGAGATACATTGCTTTTTTCTTACTTGTGTACATTAGGATCAGTTTCTTGGGACTCAATCTGAATTGACCTTACCAACGTATTATCTAGGTTGCTTAGCACAACTCCATTTTAGAACAGACATTTTAATTTAATCTCTTTTTTCCACTAGCCTCAAGATGATATTTATTTATTCTTCTCTTATGAATATATTCCAAAATTTCAAAAAATACAAGTTCACAGGAGTTCATATCACAGGAGTTCACATGCAAGAGCATTTCCCTTGCTTTCTGTATTTGAGCTAATATGTTCATTCTTCAATTTAGGATATCACATTCAGGTTTAGAAGGGAGATTATGTAGTCTTTAAAACTTTAACATTTAAACTCTTTGGGTTTACTTCTTCCTCACGTACCATAGTCTTTCTTTCTCCAACCTCTTTCCAAGGTGGTGCTTTAGCCTTTGTCTCTGTGTTTAATAGCATTGCCCTGATTCAAAACTGAAGCACACAGTCCTGTCTAAAATTTGGGGCATACCCAGATGATATTTAATTCCTACCTCATCCTTACTGCAAGCCATGATTTTAATTATTTTATATTCATATAGATAAACACATTCATATTCCTTGTTTCAGTTTCCTTGGATGAGTTTAGCTCAGCTTGACTTCTGCCAAATTCTATTTCATCTGACCACTTCTGACCTCTAAGATTATTCCCCTTTTACTCATTCCTTTCAAACTCTGTTTATACTTAATGTTGTTTGTGGGATTTTTTAGTCAGCAAGTTAGGTCTGGACTTCACCTCTAAAAGCCACCCATGCTCGAGATGGGAGTTCTAGAAAGATTGCTGCATTTTTTACTAGAAAATGTCACCACATCCAAATGCTTGAGCTCTTCAGTCACTATCTAGTTTCCCTAAACTTATGTTGCACTTCAGGTTAAGAAAACCCTAAAGATTATTTTTTGTTCATTTTGGATCATAAGAATAGTGATGACTAACTCTCTCTGACGTCCATAGTCCCTCCAAACCCAATTTTAAAATAACACTGACTTTTCACAAGTCAGTAATTGTTTAAGAAGTTGTTTGCACTAGGGGAATATTTGGCTGTATGGTTATTAGGATCATTCATCCTCTAATTTATGATAGACCATAACAATTGAATGTTGATTTTCTCCTCTAGTATTATCTTAATCCGGCCAAGATCTTATCAACCTCCTACCTTCTTCCTGAAATGTAATTTTGACTTTTAAATGACTGTAGTGTAGAAGCAGATTCAGAAATATCCCTGTAATTTCTCTCCAATCTGCTTGCTGATTGACAGAGCTAAAAACCTACAGAACTGTAAACATTCTCGATTCCCTTTTAACTGTGTATCCCACAGCTTTCAACAGAGCTCAGTTGAGACATCTCAGAATTGTCACAACGAAACTTCGCTGCCTCAAGGGCTGCTCCATTCCTGCTGCAGGGAAAACAGGGTGGGAGAAGGTTCCTGGCTTGGATGGAAGGTCATGCTTCCTGCTGTGTGGTGTAATGCACATAAAATTACCACATTATGCCAATGAACAAAAAAAAAAAAAAAGCTCATTAAAACCAAAAAATAGAAGCGTAACACTTCTCTAATTATTTACATACAAAGCACACTAAAAAGAACAAAGGCAATTTAAGCCGGAGAAATTCATGCTTCAGGAAAAAGAAGAGAGAAGAAATTCTTGAAGTTTGGCTGTCCTAGCACACCCAGCACCACCCTCTTTCCATCAAAATCTGTGTTCTAATCAGAATTAGGATTACAGGACTACATTATGGACATTCAATCATGTTATACATTCTAAGATGATCATATTTTTAACTGATTTTGTAAAACACATTTTCATAAATTCATTATTTAACTCAATATAAAAACATGACATTAGGTCATTCTGGGTTTAAAATCCTTTCACAACCACAGTAAGCCTACGTCAGATCCCAAATTTGAGAATGTGAGTACATTCAGGAAAGTGCTTTTGTCAGAGCTCAACTTCACAGCTGGTTCTAAACCACATTTTCTGTGCTTATCTCATTCAAACTCATGGCAGAAATTCCTACTTGGCATTGGATAGGAGGACTGCAAGCTCACAGCAAACTCCCTTAATCTACCATGCTGTTTCTAGATTACATCCCCATTTCCGCAGTCTTTCACCTTCCAAATACAACAATAATAAAAGTTTTATTTTGCACATCCTTCCTGGAAAGGAAGAAAATTTACTAATTTTCAATTATTTTAAAAAAGAAGAAGAGAAAGGACAGCTAGAAAAACAACCTTCAGAAGCTCTATAAAGTAAAATTGATATTATTAGGCATTGCTTAATGAATAGGGAGAAAAAAAAGCAAGAACATTTTCAAACTTATAGCCAAGAACAAAAATTCCTTACATGCACCTCTAAATTACTTCTTTATGTAATAAATTTGAAGTTATCCATACCTTTGGGTAAAAAGTTTGGGTTTGGCTCTAGTTCTTTAGTCACAGCTAGAGTTAAATTAAACAATGTTAATTAAACTATGGCATGTTTAGTCTGAAGCTATCACCAGGGCAGAGGATAGGCTTGGGATAGACTTGAAACATTAAAATAACTAGAGATCGCTTTCAGATCAACTGAAATTGACTTTTTTGTTTCCCTAAAACAAATGCTATTTAATACATCAGCAGAATTATTGCTTTAAAATAAATTAAATAATACAAAACCTAATGCAGCTATAAAAGTGCTCATTTCTACAATGAAAACAGTTTGTGATAGTGTCAGCCTTCCTTAAACTGGCCTTTTCTCATATAATTTAGGATTTCCACCACTATCCAAAAAACCCCACACCCATCTAATTCCAAACACCTTATTTCAAAAGCCTCCGAAGAATTTTTGCCCTCTTTACCAAGACTCATTTCCCTTCTCTCCATTTGAATCTTTCCAAAGACTCATGCCATCAATAACCACACAAAAGAAAGTCCATATCAAATAGTTAATTGCAAGGTAAAAAATGTTCTAGTTAATTTTTCCTCCTGACTTCTGTATTCTTGCCCCAGGTCTGATGGCTCTGCTTGGCTTGGAAGTCTTCAATCAACACACTGCTGAGCTTCTGCCATACCTGGATCCAAAAATGTTGCCAGCACTCATATAAAACATCATATGAAAATGGGTGACACATTGTCTAATCAACCACTTACTGGGAATCCCTGCTTACAATCCTGTCTTGTGGAAGCCAAAAGGTGAAACGGCTCTGGCCCTGGAGTGTCCAGTCTCAGAGTGGAATATCCCATTTGGGAACAGCATTACGAGGCAGTGAGAAAGCCACAAGTGAGTATTTGTTATCACACAACTTAAGACAGATAGAAGATTCTTGTGCCCAACCCTGTCAGTCCAATGCTCCTTGTGGGTTCACTCTCACTTAGTTGAAGGGGGGGTTCTAATTCATCTTCTAAGTGAAAAAGCACACAGTACCAGCAACAGAAATATTCACTGGCTCTTAAGGTGCAAGAGCATTTCTGAAGGTGGTTAATGTAAAGGTATGGCTTCATTTTCACTCTCACATTGCTAAAATTTCCATGAACAGGTCCTTCTTATTGGATTTGTGTGGCAGTGCGATCTGCAGTCAGCACCGCGGGCGAGCGAGGGAGCGGCCCCGGCCGGGAAATTCCCGGGGTCCCGGGGTTTTCCCCGGGCCGGTGGGCTCGCCGGTGAGCTGCAGCTTCTTCCCTCCGGGCTCGGCGTCGGGGCAGGACAGACGANAGAGAGAGAGCGAGAGAGAGAGGGCCACGCCTCGTGCAAGGGTTTTTATACAGGGGTCTGGAGGCGTGGTTAGCACAGGAAGATAATTATACAATGCCACAGATTTGGCCCACTGATTATAAATAACAGACTCCACTGTTCACTCCCAAGAGAATACCTTAAAATGTTGGGAGTGAAGAAACCTAGCTGAGATGCAGTGTTCTAAGAAAGGATGTTTATGTAGCAGTTTGGCATGTCTCCGTAAGAAAACGTGCCCAATCCAGTAGAAATCCCACTTGTTACTGCTCAACAGCATTTTCTAACTTATACAAATATCTTCATACTGATGCTTTGGGCTAGTACAAAGAAACTCAGTGGTTTCAAAGACATTCCAAAGAGTTCTCCCACCCCGTTTAATCAGCATTTCTACTACTGTCCGAAGTACTTTCTATTGATAACTTTGTTATCACTATTCTATTGATCACCTGTTATCACTATTGATAACAGGTAGTAAATCATTTTCCAAGAAAGAAACAAATCATCTTTGTGGTTATGCAGGTAAAATGTGGGTGAAACTCTTCTCAAAATCACATAAACCTAAATCTAAATTGACCGAAGAGTATCATAAATCTAACAAAGATGAGGAAAATCTCAAATTGTGCTCCCCAAAACCATGAAGATTTTAATTGAAACACACGTTTTAAACATGTTTTAAAACATATCCCTTCTCTTTGCTACCAATTCATACATTCTAATTTATAATGAGATCAGAATATGACTGGGTCTATGGTCTGTCAATGTCCAGCGTACATTCTGGCAGACTTGACTGAAAACTTCTGAAGAGTGAAAATGCAGTGTACAGCTCATCAACACTATTAGAAGTAAGTGAACAGGTACAGGGTCTGCCTCTTGCAGGGGTGAATAGGTTTCATCACACACCTCAGATGCACAAAACACATCTCTATTTTTGCTGCACTTTCAGATGGTGCAGCCAGGTGGGAAGTTATCCTCTATCTGAGGTAGTCTAACTACGATGTCCCAACAATAATATACTAAAATGTTGTATATTAACAATATACAATATATTGTGATATAAATGTTATGAGAAAAAGAGTCACAAACTCCAACCACTTGAGCTGAAACATCTCCTTGGACAGATGCATTAACAGACTCGTAAGCTTAAGATACACGTTCAACTGAATTTCTGTTCAAAGCAAGCAACAAAAACTATGCACACATGTCTTCCCAAAATCAAAATCTGTATTTCCAACCTGGCATCTCATTCTGTATGCAGATAATTTAAGAAAAACAGAATGTTTAAAAGCCCCAAATTAGCTACATTGTTTGTGTTTTCCATCAAATCCTGTTAATAACGTTGTTATGAAAATTATTAAAGCTGGCTTACATAGAAAAGACCAAAAAGTTTAGGAATCTTTACCACAGCTTTGAGACAGAGAAAGGTATGTAAGATTGCAAACATCAACATTCCATGATAGCAGACATGACAGACTATTCCAATGTATGTGTTACTGCATAGATTACGATGCTATATTTTTCAAATATTTCATTCTTTGTTGATAGAGCTTTACGTATAACATTTGCCACCAACAGGACATGGTTTCAATGGGGCTGATGAGAGAGAGGAATTCTGTTAAACTGTCAAAACTGGCAATTTGGTTTCTTTGGTTTGAGTTTTTCAAGTTATTTTTAGGTGCTTTCTGCATAGGCACCTTGGGCAGCAGTTCATTCTGTAGCAACACTCAGGAAATTTTGAAAAGCTAAAGCTGAAGCTCTGTCAGAGCAGGTGATTTAGTAATATGGAAAGTACTCTTTTCTCTTTTACTAAAACCCATTCAACTGTGATTTTTTTCAGTGCAAGAGTTTACAATTAAAGGGGTTAACCATCTGTTTTTCTCTTTTGCAAATATCACATAGAAATATTCACTTAAGCTCCTTTTTTTGTTCAGAAGTCTTAATACATTGCGGCATAAATGAGGTTTAAAATTATGCTTCTAATTTAGGATACTTGGACTCATTGGAGGCTTAAATGGTCAGTTCTGAGGGCTACCATTAGGAACCATCTTCTATTGAGTAAATACATAGGTCTACCCAATTCCTGCCTTGAACATCTAAATCAGATGTCTTAAGTCAGATGCTTAAA
>WEZZ01005591.1:24487-35194 GCA_013400585.1 Chloropsis cyanopogon
CTTGAATACCCCCAGTGAGGGAGACTTGTATCAATGGAGTCTACTCAGCTATACCCAAAACAACTTGGTTTTGTAATACAGATATATCTTTAGCCCTGCCAGAAACATCTATTCCAAAAGAAAAGACTTTTCTCCAGACACAATTTCCTGAAATATCATGGAAACAACAGTGGGAATGAGCCAACAAGTTATGCATTAATTGGTCCTCATCACATCTGTCCACTTTATTTATTAAACAAAACTACAAAGGCTCTCTATTAGCAAATCCATAAAATAGCTACAACTTTTGTTTCCCAAACCAGCCAATGTTTTGAATAATTGATTTGATTTCGTTAATAGCCTTGATAGAAACCTCTGGATATACACTCCACATCTGCATGTCGGCCAAGAAGCACGGAAGTGCATAGGTGCCTAGCAAGAAGGAAGGATAAGAAGCATCTATTCTCTACTTCTGAACTGATATGATTCCACCATCAGCCTTAAAAAAATCTGTCAAGGACTACAAAATCCACCAAAGCTGGATAGAGGGTTTTTCTGAATAAAATCCAGAATCCTTAAGAGCAGCTTCTTGTTTTCATGTAAGAATTGCTCTTGTTGCTTACTAAACATTCCTTATAGCCACAGCCTTTAAAGGCCAACTGAAGACTTACACCTACATTTATAACTATAAAAAACCTGCAGGATAGAGTAAAATAGGACCTATCCCATGGGGAATTCTGCAAGCAATTATCAGAGCTCTGAAGTCAATGTACTTGAGAAGAGGGACGCAGCTCTGCTATTATGCACCTACTCTCAGGGTCCTCTACAGAGGAGCACAGGATGTACAATGGCCATTAGTGGCCTTATTGGAAAGAATGGCAAAGAGGACACTCCTGATATCAGGACAAATCCATAAATCAACTTTTTGGTTTTTTGGGTTTTTTTCAAGTTTAATTTTGGGGTGGGAACAAGTTCTGTGGCATTCATAGGAAGAGATACAATAGTGGTTTAAGGCTTTTCTACGGCCTGAAGGCTTTTCCATTTCAATGGGAAGGACCAATGTGCTCAGTCATTCTGGTAGCAGAATAATAACACTAGCAGGCAATAATATTATCCAGTTACTTTTGGGATTGTGTCAACCAGATTTTAATCGTGTAAACAGCTTACTTATTTTCAATGCAGTATTATGCTCATTTTCCTCTTTCTTGACGGCTGAACTTACTGCACTTCTTGTAGAGCACCTAGCACTCAGTTTCTCAGTACAAAGACAAAAAACTGCAACTGTGTGCTTTAAATGTCTTCTTTCATTAGCTGGAAATCACTGAATGTCTTTCTAACAAGCCTGTGTCAAATATTTAGAACCTCTATTTATACCAAAGCCTCCTCCAGCAAACTTGGCTAAACAGTGCCTGGAAAACCGGTATTTATTTAAGCAGTTGCAACAGCTCTAGCAATATGTTTCTCAGAATTATGAATTAAACCCCACAAAACCTAGCTGCAACATTTTTACTATTCCCTACTGCAACTATTCCAATATTTTTATTTTGTGTTTATCTCCACTCATCTGGTATGTGTGTCTGGAGAGATGAGTGCCTTATCAAACTAAGGTGCAAGAGTAAATGACTGAATATAATTTTAGAAAGATAAAAAATTAGGGAACAGCAGCTGCACTGCTTTCACATATTTGCACTGCACTACATTATTATTTTGTCAAACATACATATTCCTCAGATCTGACACTCAAAACTATCTAGAAAAAGTTTCAGAGTATAAAATCAGCTTCAGTTTGTCATTGATGCAATAACAAAGGACCCAAAACAGCAAATGAACCCACCCTCTACACTCCCTCTGGTATTCACAGAGGTCTCCTTCCACAAAAGAAGCTGTACAAGATGTCCAAAACAATGGAAAGTCCCATTTAAGATCAATGGAATTCCATCAACAGAAAGAGCACCTATGAAGATGAGTTTATTGGCAAACCAGATGGGATAGAAATTTCTGGGTATTTTGAATACATGGGTCAGTTTGCAGTATCAAAATTAATGTAATTTTAGCAATTTAGGCTTGTTACTGCTTCTCAAAATTGTCTAATCGATTTGCTAAATTAATTTCAGATGACTTCTTCTTGAACTATATTTACCTCAAAATTTACTGCTTTCTATTCCTAGAGCTGTGTACTCAAAAGCTTTTTGTTTTCCTCTACTGCTACACAAACAGGACTGTTAACAGAGATTACATTTCCATTCAAACCTTCCCTTATGTATTTTTTCATATAAAGCATCCAGAAAACCCTTTAGTTTCTTAGCTTTAAAAGGATGGGTTTGTCTACAGCAAACACTGAACAAAAAGGCTTAAACTAGAAAAATACACCATAGGTGCCAAGTCCATACACACTTTCTGCTCTTCAGGCTTCTTTTTGAACCACGTCTCACCATGTTTTCTAACAGGAAACGTGGTTTTGTTCTAGTAACAGAATTTCAGAAATGTGATCTTCACCTCTGAAGTTCTGCTGTTGTTCACAGCCCAATAATAGCAATAATACACAATTGGGAAAAGGCACAAAAAGCAGAGTTATTAATACATTGAATTAGAAGCAAATTAACTTTACTTCTGTATCACCTGAAGTACTTCAAAGCCCCTTCCCTTAGACAGGAAGAAAAGAGCACTTGATAACATGAAAGACTGACTTCTCCATTCATAAGTGACAATTTAAAATATTTCAGTTTTAATGGATAGAGAATAAAAGGTGTTGTGGAAACCTTTAATAAGGCTTTAAACCTTTTTATCATCTTTCACAGCAATGAACAGACTGATTTACAGCTAAAAAAATTAATTCATTCTTAAGACAGATATATACAGTGTGTGCCAAACAAAATCAAAAAGGAATCTTAAAAAAAAAAAAGAAAAACAGAAAATCATATACCACATGATAACCTTGTCCTTCCAGAATTTATTTTTCATTGTTTTATGTTAGACAGAGTAGAAGGCCTTTGAAGAAATTTAATACTGCTTCATAGACACATCAGGTTTCTACACGTAGAATTCTAACAGCTGTTGAATATTATTATTTCATATTTATTCCAACAGTTTTCTTTCCTCCATTTAAAGAGAATAATTTGTATAGAATTGGTGGTTTACCTGTTATATAAAAAAATAGTGGAGAGCAAAGTGAGGGGCAATAAAGAATTTCACAATAAGCTTGAACTTGGAAAGAAGAGGAAAAAAAAAAGCCTCATAAACGATGTGTTTAGTTTTATTCCACAGACATTTTAAGAGTACATAATTCAGAAGTGGAAGCCAAGTGTTCAAAAATAACAGCCTTCAAGAGTGCAGGCATAGTACCAAAGGGCTACTGACTCCTCATTTGTAAACTAGAATTCTGTCAAAAGCCACAACAAAAAAAAAGAAGGAAAGTGAAGACAGAATTAGCCATCCACTCACTATTCCTGAATTTAATTAAGTAAAAAAAGTACTGCCATTATTGTTAACAGAATAATGTATTGCTTGTTATACCCTTTTCTGTTCAAGAAATTTGTAAAAACATCTCTTCCACATATTTCACATATTTCTACTGTAGGTTTGAGAACATTATATATCCTTCTTAGTGTTATCCTATCCAGAGTCTTGTGTGCTTTAGCAGGAGAAGAAATTAATTTAGCCAACTACACTGAAGTAATGTGCCTTCTACCTTCAGCAGGATATTGCATGGTGTTTGCATCCTGTTTTAACAACTTTACAGCTGCAAGATTATTAAGAAAGCTATGCAATGATATTCTTCAAAAATGGTACCTTTAGACTACAATTTGGCCTAACTTTCATGCTTATTTTTCCACTAACACAAAGAAAATTACATTCGGTGAAAACATTAATTGGAAAAAGTGCTGCTGAAAAAATGTCTAACCCTGAGCAGGCAAGGGTTGTTGGCTAAAAGACAGAGGTGATGCTGTTCACTCATTATTACACCCAGCTGATCTGAAATAAGAGACCAAAACACAGAAGGGAAAAGGAATCAGCAGAATGACCTTTGAAACCTCTCCATCTCCACGAGGCCAAGTGTCCAACTCTCCAAGCTAGGACAACTCAGCACCAGATTCCTTCCTGTAATGCTGTAATTTTCCTTAGTTATCCCATGGTTAATATCTGTTCTGTTGTGATTCATTTTTTATTAGTTTTCTGATTGTCTACTTAATATGTTAGATGGTTTGTTTGTACCCTTTGTTATGTTAGGGGTTTGGTTAAGCCCCTGTCTATCTTTTTCCTCCTCCCCTTAGAGGTCTGTCCAGAGACCCTTTTACCCCTGCCATTCAATCTTTACCTGCCCAGTTCTTTCTAGTAGGTTCTGTTAATCCTGTATAATTATTGGTTTGTATGTAGAAACCCCACCTGTGTTTTATTCTTATTAGTTGTTTCTACTGTCATTTTGTAACTGTATCAATTTTATACTTGTTTCATTGGTCAAATGAGACCACACCCTGAAAAGCAAAAAGCCACTGTACGACCCCCACAACTCGCTCTCAGCCGGGACGAGTGTGGGAGGAAAATAAACTCCTTGCCTCTCCTCTGAGAGACCGCTCTCTGTTTCCTGGTCACAGCTGCAGCGTGGGGGGACGAAGAACTCACGGCACCCCCGCCTCTCTCCTTTCCTATCCAAGCTGGGAGGCGGTGGGCAGACTGTAGTGGTGTTCATCAGCTAGCCCGGGCTCGGCAGCACCCCCCCAAAACACCACTACACTGTTCTATCCTCATTTTTCTGAAAAAATCCCCAATTACCGTGCAAATCAGATGACTAAAACAGGCTACAGATGACAGCCTTTGCTACTAGGTATAACATATGAGTGAGACACTGAGTAGAGGTAAGAAGACTTTCAGAAAGCTGGAAAAGCAGGCCTTAGAAACAGAAAGAACAGAAAACTTAAAAGTAGCTACAGCTGCAAAGTCTGAAAGTAGAAAAATAGTACAGCAAGCAAGGACACAAAACAATAGCTTGAGTCTTAAGCTTGGCTAAGATAGACCTTAAGACTGCAGAAAAATATGCTTAGCAAGATAGTAGAAGGTTTTAAGCTTAATAATGGAGTATTGTGTATTGTTAATAGAAAGCTTACAAGCAAGCATTGTGTGAAGCAGGTGTACATGTGCTTTTAGTGATTGGCTAGAACAATTATCTGTAAGCTTTAGCAATATGCTATTGGCTAGAAAGTTTTTTAAATGCCCTGTAACAAAGAAATCTTTGGCTGCTGCTGGCAAGGCGTGAGCTGTTGCCGTCTTCCAATTGTCTCCACATGTAATGAGACTGATGCTGCAATAAAGCTCAAGGAACATATCCCAGCAATCCTGTTCTGTTCATGAAAACCCCCAACACACTGGTACACACCCCAGATGAAAACCTTCTGGTGCAAAACCTCAGGCTAAGTCAGATGCTGAAGCAAATCTATCTCCTCCAAACCAAGGTGTTCTACATGACAATCCATGAATGTGTGTCATGAGTGGTCAGCTCTTCCAGGAAGATATACAGTTAAGATCCCTCTTACCAATAAGGCACTGTCCTAATGTCAGGATTATTTAGGCCTTTCCACTTGTGCTGCTCTCCAGTAAGACATTTACCAGCCAGTTCCCACATTCTTTGGGATATTCTAAATTGGTGAATTCTGGGGGGCTTTTTGTTTGTTGGTTAGGGTTTTTTACCCCTAATCATCTTACTAGATATCAACAGCTGCCCAACTAAGGCAAGTAGGTCTAGCATTCGGCCATATGGACTCAGCCTTCTGTCAGAGACTGAAATGTTATCATCTATGGCTTAAACATCTTCATTGCTTATTATGGCAATACTGTACAAAAGCTGCAGAGAAAACCACCAAAAACCTGAATGGAGCCCTACACTGGTGCTTGATGGACTATATGAACTATACAAGAGCTTGGTAAAGTAAGTAAATGTTAAAAGAGGTAAGGTGATTTAAATTCTATAGAATAAGAACTGCTGGAAATAAACTACTTTGTTAGGGAAAAAGAGATTAAAGAAATTCAGAACAAACCAACAACAACAAAAAACCTCCATTAGCCAGCCAGATAAGTACTTCCAACAATGTCATACAAAGAGGAGAGGTCAAAACTGGTGAGAAAAGTCTGGTTTACTTCCATTCTGCATAAAGCCCTTATGCACAAGGCTCTTTAATTTCTGGTAACACTCCCTCTTGGTATCAACCAGCAAACGTGAGAAGAAATGGAATGAGAATTTTTTCTCCTTTTCTTAAAGGTTCATGTATGCAGCATTCTTTAACCAAAGTTCACACACGTGAATAATAGCAATATAGAAAAATAGCAGCAAACTGCCCTCCAGTATTTCCTTACAGCTCCTGATGCCTCTGCCCCCAGAGGCAGGGGTGTCCTCGACAAGAAAGCCCACCTAATCTCACATTGGAACAAAGACCCAGAAGGCTGCACACAGCTTGCTCTGCTGTCTGTGAGCACTGCTTTACAAACGAATGTAGTAAAAAGTGAACTCATGCACTGTTGGCAAGATAAAATGACCCACTATTAAATACCTACAGAGCTGAATCTCCCAGAAAGATGATCAACCAGTTGCTCCCACCTCCACTATAATTTTATGAGCCAGCAGCTGTTAAGGTACAAAGTGGCAACATCACACTTGTTTCTGAGGATTTCTCCTTGACATAGCCGTTACTAACCAAATGCAGTAGAAATAAAAAAAACTAAGATTAAAAATTAAGTTCACCTGATGAGAAATATGCATTGCTATTTCTGAAAAAGAAAGGCTACTTTTATAAATTGCTATTTTTCATATTTTATAACACTTTATATTTCAAATTTCTGTTTCAGAAATACAAAATTTGTTTCAGAACTTTTTCCTCGAAGACTCTTTACACATTGCAAAATTAGTTTATGCTGTAAACTACCTATTTTAAGGAAAAATACTGTGATAGTTACTGAAAATGTTCCTCTTCAAAAACTAAACCTTCTCATAATGACAAATATCTGATAGGCATAGTGCCCAGGGGACTTAAGCTCACAGATATTTGCTTTGTTTTTACTTACTGAAATTCAGAAGAATGGCTTAACTCCTGACACAGTTTTGGTCTCACTTCTGAGTAATTGCACTTAAAATAACACTTGAGACAGATGAGATTGGAATGATACACTGCTATGCAAGACAGTTAAGTGAAGTGCAGGTAATCTTACTATCCCTTTAGAGCAAAATGATGGTCATAGCCTCTGGTGTGCAGTGCAGAACTGTGTCTGCTCAGGACAAGTTCCCTCCAGCCTCAGCTGATACTCCCTCCACATGCAACAGCTCTGCTGATAACACCGTGCTAACACACACCACTCCCACCCTGCTCCTGAGCCAACATTTCAACATGGGGCTGCTCTGTGTGCCACACCCAGAGAGAAAACTTTTCTTTTTGGGGAAAAAAAAAAACCAAACTAAAAAACAAAAACAGAAACAAAAACAAAACAACAACAAAAAAAAAGAAAATAAATAAACCCCAAAAGCATTAACAGTTTGATAAACAGATAAATAGGATGCTTTTGGTTCATGTCGGCACTTCTACAATCACATTTTTTCACCTGTCAGCATTCATCAGAAGAGACAACTGCTGGACAGTGAACAGTTTTGCAACGGTTTGGGAACTTTTTATTTCCTTTGCTTTTTCTTGCCTTTCTTCTATTTCTCCAAGCAGTAGCTTTAGTAAGCTCTCTCTCCATCAGAAACCATCTGGAACAGATTTTAACTTTGTGGCAAATATTCCATGGGAATCAATCAGAAGGAGGAGAAGACAAAACACCTTGTTCAGCGCTTTCTTTCAGCACTTAGGAACAGGAGCTGTGCTTCCCAGCTGTATTTGACAGCAAGAAAATGAACAAAGGATCTCAAGTATAACCATACCACAATCATCATCTGACTTAGAATAATGTATTTAAAACCTGTATTCACTTTCAAAAGCAAATCCGTGTCAATACACTTTACTGCCATGACTAAGTATACAAATATTTCCAAATTAAAAAACATGATGAATGTCATCATCAGTAATTTTTCCCATTCAAAAGATCAACTTCACATTGTAACTCATTTCAGTTTCAGTGCCAACTGAAACTAAATTAATTTATTGGTCTGGGAAGTGGAAAGAGATGTCTCCTTATTCCTCCACTGAGGTGGCTGCCTGCAGAAGGGACACTGTCTGCATTCTCGCCTTTGCTTCAGCAACAGCTCTTCTGTCTCCAAGCTCCTCTCTCTAGGAAAGTAACTGAGAGCTAAAGAAATAACTCTGCTCCTCACTCATTTTCATGGGATGAGAAAAGCATGTTCCTGTTTCCCCGGACATCTGGAGACAGTAGTCTGGTTCTGCTGTTACAGTTGCATAACCCTGTCAAGACTCCGACTAAAAATAACAGCAAACTCAGAACACAGATGACAATCAAATGTCACACAGTGCTACTGCTGAACACAACATCAACCAGGGACAGATGTGGAGAGAGTTGGGTAACAGAGAGACCTCCTTTAGCAGAAAGGGACTGAGACCTTCGTTTACAGCTGCTAAGAAGCTACAGACACCCAGAACAGCTACCCAGTCAGATGTTTCCAGCAACTGGAAGTGTGAATTTCAGCATATATTCCTCTGCCACCATTCACACCCATCATCTTTCAAAACACTTTAATCACCATCAAGTCAATTGACATAAGATGCAGAAAGAACCAAGTAATTTTTTTCACTGTCTGTCACTAACTGACATCAGTAATAAAAAACCCTGAGTCAGATGAAGGACATGTTAAAAAATTAACCCAGATAAACATTTCTGAGGAATATAAACATGATTAAACATTGGAGAGGTGTTAACATTGAAAAATATGAGTGTCATTAGTGAAGTTACAAATATGAATGCAGAGTTTGAAACTCTGCCATTATTTATTCCAGTAGAGGAAAGGATAGATAAACTTCCTTTCTTGGTCCATCACTGAATAAAAAGGACCCAGAGGATTGCAACTGCAAGCTATAAATCTGAATGATGAAGGAGCATTTCAGACAGTGCTACAAAGCCACAGTGTTTACCAAAGGAAACAGAATTTTTAAAAATAGGTAACTCCAGGATATCATCAAGTGCATAAAGGAGATACAAGCTCCTCATTCTTGCAATGTCCCTATTCCAATCTGGTGCTGCTTGTACAAAATAATAAATCCCTTTTTGTTTGAAGAAGTGTGCATTTCTCTCTCTCCTTACAAATGCATGATGTAACTTTTTCTCATTGCAAAGAAGTTTTGAGCTACTGCAAGAATCTACTTAGGAATGTCATGAATTGTCTTGCAAACCATTTCTCACAACTCGGAACCAGGAAAGCAACTTGAAGAACTAGAAGAGCCACAGGACCCCTGGACATATTAGGAGGCTGTTTATAATCCCCAAATCTAATCTGATCATTAAGACAGCCTTTTCTGGAGAAGTAGTACTGAAACCCATCTGACTCCCAATGAAATTTCGCATGCACACGACCACAGTCTTTGCAAGAGAGTGCTGCTGGGACTGATGCATTTTACTGTGGGTTTCAAATGCAACACTTCTCTCATATTGAATGAAAAACATCATTCAGAAATCCTACTATTGGAACAGAACCATGGTCTTGTCCAGTTTTCACACAGCAAAGTAATAGTTATTATAATTACTCCATATAGCAATTTAAGGGGGAAAAAAGTCTTAATTGTGAATTTATTTCAAGTAGTAGCATTCCCCAGAAAGCACAAGGCACAGCTGCATCTGTTTCTTCACACGTCACTCAAGAAATTTTCCCTGCCCTCACAGAGCTGCAATCTGTGCGACTCCCTTCAGGTTGCCAAAACTCTTGTACTTATGGAAGGCCTTCTTTCATGTATCAATTTTCTTTTGTACAGCATCTGTAGCAATGTTTTCTTCCCCCGGAATATGTTTTGAAGAAACTCCCCCAGACTTTTGATAAGCTCTCAGCCAAATGTTAAGAGCAAGACTGGAAATTCAAAATGATTTAATACCTCTTTCATGTTTATAAAACAAACCATTGTGTCCTTGTCCAAGAATATTTGAATGTGGGAAGTTAAGAAGAAGTTTAACTTGAAGAAAACTTCCCACGCAGTTAGTAATTCTGTTTATATCTAGGCTCAATATAAAGTCAGACTACGTATTTCTTTGGAGTCAAGCCACTGTCCTGAAGACACCAAATAGTATTATGCAGCATCCCACCAGAATAAAAAATAAAATAGCCATCCCACCAAGGAAATCAGGGTCCTGGGCTCACCACTACAGAACTTCTAGAGCTCTCAAATTAGCCAATTGCAAAGTAAAGGATTTTTTGTTGCACGGGAAGACAGAGAACAAAAACTTACCATCCTTAGGCCTGTTCTGAACACAAGGAGATGGGTACAGTAAATTTAAGGGTCTCAGCATGAATCTTCATTCAAAAAACACAATACTGTACTTATCTCATTTAAGGAAAGCCAAAATAAAACAAAAAAAGCCAAACCAAAAACCCAGCATCTTTTTAATTGAGCAAGATCTCAAATTTGGAGAAATGAGTCAACTGAGAATCTTAGAAGATCTGTTCTTGAGAAAGAGCCAAAGTAGACATCCTGGAGGATTAAAATTAAGTGAAGAGCACATTAAATTTGATTTAAACATATCCCAAAAATTTAAGAAATATATAAACGCCAAGCTGTCCTTCAAGTTAAAAAAAAAATTGTTTTTCTTTAC
>WEZZ01005594.1:9552-28855 GCA_013400585.1 Chloropsis cyanopogon
TAAAAAAAAAAAAAAAAAAAAAAAAAAAAAAAAAAAAAAAAAAAAAGAGTAAGTTGCTGTATTTTTTAAGGGAACTAAAATTTTAACCATTTCTATGTTGGCCATTTTGTTATAAGCCATTGTACAAGCATATCTGATTTACAGTTATTCTGATCAACATCATCTAGGTAATTTCTTTTACTTCAATGAGCTGTTCTGGAAGCTATGGAACAATCTCTTAAAACCTCATCCATTGTAATTCTGCATTGATATAAGAATTATAATGAATGCTGTAGGCTGACATAGGACAGCAACTGTTGGCAAAAATTCTACAGTCAAGATCTGCTACAGATCGGCAGGGCCCAGCTGGAAGTGTTTTACAGGTAACTGCTTATTGTGAGTCCTCATTAATGCTAAACTAGAATGGAATCCTCATGAAAACTCGTAAAAAACAATTTTAAAATGATTTAATTCAAAGTTATGGGGCACTTTAAAAGTTCATTAGAAACCAGTGAGCAAGATTAAAAGGATGGATAAAGATGAAACAAGTAGCTTTTTGCTGCCTTAAGAAGCCATCACCTCTGAACTGGCTAGATCCACTTGAGAATGCTTTTAGCTTGATACCAGTGAATTGCCAATAATTGCACTAATGCCACCATTTACCATAAGGAATTCAGTTTCAAATGGATGACTCATAGCTTAACACAAAACACCTTTCAAACTGCATTTCACATATCTGTGTTTGAATTTAAAAAAGGGACAATTCCATTAGTACTACTAAAGCTTACATGTTAAAAGTTAACAGCTGCTGCAGATACATGCTTTTTTGATTTTACTCTTCTGAAAGAAGACTTATGAAATGAAAAGGATTTGAGCTATCAACTTGGAACTTTATTCAAAATGAACTTTTTCCAGATTCTGATTCTCTTTCCTTAGTTGCAGATAAAATAGTCATTATCTGTTAATAACTCCCAGTTACAGTGGAAGGCCTTACATAAGTTTCACACATGGAGAAGTAATAATTCTAATCAAGTTCCTCTCTTCTGTTTAGGAAGATCAATAAAATTTTGTGTCTGATGAGGACATGGACCTACAAAGATGCCAAAGTAAACTCTGTCTTACAAAAGTAAATGAGTTCTACAGAAACAAATTTTTAAATTTCCCCAGAATTGACTGCAGAAGATGTGCCAGTGATGGAAAATTTTTAACCTTTATTTCTCTAAATTTTGATTTTGGAAAAAAGTCTTGCATTATCAAGTACTATGTGATTGGATGTCAAGTCACATCATAAACAGAATATTCCAAAATAATATCCCTGCTTAGTTTATGTGTGTTTTGATTAGAGATGGTCCAGAGACAAGGAGATTACCCAGAAATAAGCAGATTCATGCTGAAATGCACACTGAATAGCAATCCCTTTTCCTATTGTTATTTTAGCACATTGGGTGGGTATCAGAGAGCAGGACGTGGTGGGCAATTTAGAGTTTGTCTGTTTAATAATGGCCTCTGTGGTCAGCAGCTTCACTGCTGTATCACAATAATGGATGGTGTCTAATAATCATCTCATCCACCACCCAAATGGCAATTACATCCATTTCCTCACTGGAATCTGCAATCTCTTCTTTATTTGGCACTAAAATTATTAGCTCTTTTAAAGAGTTGTAACATGGATTAATCAATACAAAAGATGTTTATATAGTCCTGATAATGATCCATTATCCCTTAATTTGATTCTTGAACTTCCTCAGGGTATGAAGGCTTTCTTTTTTCCCTTTTTAAATGAATATCATATCTTTAGTAATGGCACATGGAAAACCTAAGTAGGCACTCTCCCCAAACTGTATTACCCAAATGGTTTTCTCTTTCAAGACAAGATTCATTTATGGCAAATAATTATATTCAGGAAAGGGAAGTAATAATGCAATAATGTATCCACCTAATACAAACAAGTTTAAAGTGAAGCCTGACCCAAGTGTTTGCTGAAATGCTGGGGAAAAAAAAAGAGGAAGCTCTGTTTGGACATGATAAATCCTATCATCTGCTAAACTNCATCTGCTAACATGCCTGAAATAGCGTGGGGAGTGTTAGAATCTATTCCTGGACAGGACTGTGCAGTGTGTGGGTTGCAATCAGTACTACAGATGTGCTGTGATAACTTGAACATGATGGTTTGTCACTTTGAGTATGAAAGCCAGCTCTTGGCACAGTTTGGCTTTTGAGCTCAACTTCATGTTTGTTTCAACTTTGCAGTTCTGTGATTAATAGTGTCATATCAAGTAATACAATAAAAACAAATCAAAGAACCCCACCCAAGCCCTCAACACAGCATGAGAGGAAGAAAAATGTGATTAATGAAATAACTATGTGACAGAAATTACACAGCAGTGACCTGAGCAGTAAGTCCTTGAAGAGGTACACTGAATATCTGCAAATTGGATATCTAGGGATGACTATGCAAAACAAACTTAAAAATTTAAAATAAAAATATTAATGCAAATTAATGCTGTCTTTTATTTCAGATCCTTCTCATTAAGCATCAGTATTGTGCTAACTAGGATAACAATTTAAAATTTTACAGGTCTGCTTTTGAGCAGAAAAGAAATGGACTTGTGTGAACATGACTCTCACAATGATTAAACATTAATCCAGAGAAGAGGGAAAACAGTATGTGAATTATCAATTCTTTCAGAAAACTCAGATCAAACTGACTGTTTAAATCATAAAGAACAGTTTATTCTTTAAGAATTAATTCAAATAGGAAATGAAAGTACCAAAGCAAATTTTCCTTGTGCTCAAATTCTCATACTTCAAGGTTCAGTGCCTCTACATAAAAGCATAAATATCTTTATCTCAGACTGAAAATTGCATTGATAAATAGCATTGGAAGTTGTGCATCCAAGTGTAACATATGGCAGAGCCTTGATTTCCCTGGAAAACTCCTTTAAAACCTTTTTTTCTTTGTTGGGGCTCGGTTTTTGCCTTTATCCCTAAAAAGCTCCTAAAAGCGTAAGCTGTTTAATGAAAAGAGATGCTGTGGGTTTTTACATGAAGATATGAATTGGTGTGCCAGGTCTTGCAGGGGAATTATTTGAGACAGGTAGAATAAACCTTACTGGTGAGAGAAAGTTTCTGAATTACCATGCAACATTAAGAGTATTTGAATAAAAATTTCATAAAATCAGAAAATGGTTGCAATTAGAAGGGACCTCTGGAGGTCATTTCATCCAGTCTCCTTGCCACAGCTGAGCCACCTAAAGCTGTTTTCTCAGGACCATGTCTGGATAGTTTTGAGTATCTCCACAGTCCCTGCGAACAACTTTCAGCACTTAATCGAAATTTGGGTTGTGAGTTGGGTTTTTTCCACTACATTTTTCCTCACAATTTATTGACACAGCTTATTTAGAGCAAGTACTCTCTCAAAGGCAGAAAATCAAAAGATGGCTAACTGTGGTTCTTCCTATTTGTTGATAAAGTGGAGTTAAACTGTTGCAACATGAAATATGGAAATATATGTCTATAGCACAGTCATCTTTCAGTGATATAATACATGCTGCTCATTATGATGTTAATTTGTACAACCTTTCTTCTTTAATCTAATAACTTCATTTGACGTTCTAATAAATTTTCACCAGGACACTGTTGGGTGGTTAATACACTCAATTAATTAACAATGTGTAGTTATTTTTAGTGATGATAATCAGCTGTGATTATTGACCAAGTCCAGCCTTGCTTATGTCAATATCAAACATGGCAAGACACAATTAAGGCCAGAATAATATACTTTACAGCAAGCAAGGTAATAAGAGCTGAGTTACTATCTCAAATCAATTTCCACTAATAGGCACTTTAAGAAAATAATCAAAACTGCTTTACTCCAATTTGGGGTTCCTTTCTATTAATTTATAACAGATATAGCACTTTCATGAGCCATGTTTACCACCACCTTCAAAGGAACCATTTTCCTTTTTCATTTATTCCATCATTATTCCATAAAACTTCATTCACAAGCTTCAAAAAAATATTCTGAGTTAATTTGTCATGAATTAGCTAAAAGGACAGTTCACTTAAGTCTCGTTGTAGGAAAATGAAAACAAGAGTTGAAAATAGACCTTCTGAATTCAGGGCATTCTGGGACCCTATCGCTCCCAAGAGAGTCTATTTCCAAACATTTAACTTCTGTCTTTCTAACAAGAAAAAGATTCAGCTATTTTATGTATGATATGTATATATTTAGGTATACAAGCATGTTTATATAAGTGAAAGGTTCCCTCCTTTTCTCCATTAACTATCCATACACAGCATTATAGTGCAAAATCTTTTCTTTTGCTCTCTTTCACCATAATCTGGTGGGGTCTTTGCTTAGAGGGACATGAGAGTTTACGGTGCATTTTGGTCATAACAGGAATATTACTTTGCTTTTCTAATTTCCAACAACATACGCAAGAAAAACATAAGGAGAAAACACACGTCAGCAAATAAAGGCTTTCTCAGCCAGCCTTACACTCAGGGTTTTGTATTTTTTTTGAATCTCAGGAGCTCAGTTCTCCCTCTCTGATGCAGCAGGGCAGCATGAACTGAAAATCCAGACTGGACACCCTGAAGCTGCTGTTGCCCAAGGGAGGGGAATTCAGCAAGAGGGAGCACAAGCAAGAGGAGAGCAACACAACTCCAGCCCTCATGGATTCTGCTCAGTGCAAACCAACCAACCAAGACCCTGGGCACCTATAGCAGACTCATCAATTCACTCCTAAGAGATGAATGAGCATTTCCATCTCTGCCTACCTTTTCAACATTAATGAATCATTAAATATTGTTTCTGGACCTCTCTGACCTTTCAATGATTAAGTAGCTGATCCCTATTGCACCATAGAGTATTTAATTACTTGGAATGAGCATTCTTAGAAGTGGTAAAAACAGCACCTTGCATGTTTTATATACATTTTATTTATATTATATATGGATAAATGTGGGATGATACAACTGCTAAACTCCTACTTTAAAAGTCTAAAGCAATATTTCTTATCCAAGCTTCCAAATCAGCAGCATTTGTCAAATGGCCATGACAGGATGGCATGAATAGAGTGTGGGAAGAACTAATTACAATAACTCTAAGCTGGTAATTTTGCATTTAAGATCTTTTCAGAATCTTTTTTCTATGTAAATAATTTCCCTCTCATTATTATAAAAGTCAATTATCTGCAAATAAATAAAATAGTCCTTCCAAACTATCTTTCCTATCACTATGGAGATCATTGCTTTTCAAAATAAGAAACTTTCTTATCTGCATTCATCTAAGGAAGACAATATGTTTTTACCTCAGGTAAGGGAAATAATATTTCACTTATCCTAAATTCTTGGTTTAATTGCTTGGTATATTTCTAGGGGACATAAAATTAATAGAGGTAAAAATGAAGGTTTCTGACCAATGCTTTCCCATATTAATACAAAAACTATACAACCAAACATTCCAAATGCCATGTATAAACATGATCCTCAGACACCTAGCAGGTAGTATATTCTGGACAAGGTCTGCAGTGTCTCACTATAAATTTAAAAAATCACAGAACTATTTTATTAGGAAATGATCAGCAAAGACTTTGTGATACACCAAATAGAATCAAAGAGGACAGAAGGGAAAGAGGAAGGAAAGGTTAAAAGAACAACCTAATTGATAAAGTCTGGGGAAAAATACCCAGAAGCAGAATGTAATTTTAGAGAAACCTAAGTGGTGGAGATAATGTCAAAGCTGGTTATTGGTTTTTGCACAGCACAGGCGATAGGACAGAAGGCACACACAGAAAATGGAACTTGGAGCCAGTCAAATTCCAGGGGGAGGAGGCTTTTCCTCACTGCACATTAATCCATTTCTGGAAGGTGGAGGTCGCTCTTTTCATCGATTTCTGTTTGTCTCAACAATCAGATGTTCATTGGCAAAAGCAGCTTTTAAACACTGGCTGAAGTGCTCAAGAAATCCCAACATTAACTTGCAGAACTCCAATTGTCTTTAAACAGCACATCTTATTGTGACTTGGACCTAGAATCACAGCTCATTTGGGAAACTACTTCCTAAAAGACTCCAAATTACTACAGTTGGATTTAGGTCACAAAATACTGAGTTAGGCTGCTTTTGAAGTAGCACTGTAAGAGGAAAAGTCCTTATCTATTCATACCATGCCACGTTACTTTGTACATCGTGTATGTTAGTGCAGAACCTGGAGCATGCCAAGTCTTACTTGGATACATCACAAAACACAATTAGAGTTTATAAAAGCTCTTGGCCTATGGGAATAAAAATTTTGTATTCCTTTTAATTCCTTTAGCTACACTCCCTGCTCAGCAGCACGTTGCCAAGCAAAACCTGTGCTGTGTTTGGAACTGGACACCACTGCTTGGGAGAGGCAGAAACAGTCTCACTGAATCAGCTTCTGGCAAAAAGGAAGAAATTTTATTTTTCCAGAAAACTATCTTCTTGCCTTCTTTTTTTTTTCCTCAGAACATCCAGTAGTCATAACTCATAGCCTAGAGCAAGGAAATCTAGTTTTCTTTCAGAAGTCCTGTTTAGTGCTTTAATATTTACCATTATAACTGTGGGGTTTCTTAACTCTAGCTCGTACACTGCTAGTCCTGGACCTGTGTAAACTCTTCTCTGGACCTCCTATTCCTCTTTTCCCCTTCTGCCTTTCTGTGCCAGCCCCCTGTTCAGGCTCAATATGTAAAATCCTGCCACAGATCACCACCCCTGCTGTAGCCATTGACACCAACCAGGGGGTATTAAGGGTTTAAGAGTGAGGGAGAAAGCTCTATTTATACATTTTTCAAAATATAAATAGCAATATAAAAGAGTTTTCTACCTAAAAGTTTCCACAAAGAGGGGGGATAGCTGTAGTTCAGAGATCCCAAGCTAGGCACCTGCTGATGGGAGGTTAAGCCACAATCTTTAGTTAGTAAAAATTCTAGATTTATCCAGTTACAGTGCTACTGAAGGGGCTGGTTCTGAGTACCACCTGCCTTTTGTCCTTACTCTAGCAGGGTCCTCATTGGTAAAACTGGAGAGCCTCAGATGAGTTAATCATATTATTAGTAGATTTAATATCATCTTAATAGCAATTAGCAACCACTTTTTATATCCTCCTGAAAGGAAAAATGGCCTAATAGTTAACTGTCACAGAGGTTGTGCTAAATGCCTGAACTATAATATAATGCACATTTTAAGTTTTGTTTATGTGAGGAAAAGCTTTGAGTTTAGGGGCAGGGGCGTGTTTATGTTTGAAATAATTCTTTCCAAACTCTGAAACACACAAAACATTAAAAAATCCCTTTGTAGCTTTTAGAAATAACTGAAGGGTAGTCCATCAAGGTGTGCATCAAGGAAATAATTCCCATGAGGGAAGATATCCATCCTAATAGTGTTTAATCAGGAAAACCAGGGCAAGGTAAGATTATTCTGCTTTGCAATGTCTTTTTATTTCTTTTTAGTCTGGCTCACCAAGAGTGGGTAATTTAATTTAAAAGGATCAGAAGTTCAGTGAGAGAAGTACACTCCAAAGTGTTTAATACAAATTTAAAAGATAGGTGAAACTCTTAGCTTATTCAAAGTGTCTGTAGGAAATCAACAGAGAAATGTCTGTGTTGGACTTCAATTTGTTCTGAAACTTTAGAGGCCACCAAAATGATCGGGAAGTGTCCTTACAGTGGCCAGAAAGCACAGACCTGGTGCAAGCAGAGAGCAAGGCTGGGTTTTGCTTCCTGTCGTGGCTGGCCCTCTTCCCAAGGAGGGGCTGGGTGGGCTCTGGTGGTCCCTGCACACCCCATGGATTCTGTGCTTAGACTCCCAACCAGCAGGGTCTGAAATCCAGAGGAAATGGTTCTGTATGCTGAACTAAAAGCTGCTGTCCTTTGACATAAGGATATGAATCAGAAGTTCTGTCTCGGATCTTGCACAGATATTCTTATCCATGACAACCTTAGATTGCACAACAGTGTGGACTGTTCTCAAGGACATAGGTCAGCTTGATAAAAATCAGATTATTTCCTCCAGACAGACCTACATTAAGCAGTAAGTGATGCCATTTCTGTTCTGCTGAAATCTTCCCATACCTCTTTTTCATTTCCATGTAAGCCCTAAAACAGCTCCCTTTTTTTTTCCAGTATTAATTTCTTGGTTTGCTCTGAGCCGCGAAAAACAAATATCTTGCTTTGTCACTCTATTCAGGGAGAACCACTTGTGTTAAAGCAGCTTCTGAATGCTAAAACTGTTGGACTCCTATCATAAAAGCAGTAGTTTCATGTCTACAGCAGTGGGTTAGAGAACCAATTGCTTGTGAAACAACTAAGTGCTAAATGACACTAGAACAAAGCAGAATAAGATGAAGTCATTACTTCAAGGAATTTTGAAAAGGATTGCAAGGAGTGTTGCCAGAGCCACAGAACACCTTTTTCACTGGCTTCTCCCTCAGTTCCTCAGCTATGTCACTCCAGCTGTCAAATATATAAAAGCCTGTCTGTACCTATTCCCTACCTCATTTTGGATGAGAAGAGGTCTCTGATTCAAGTACAATCTACTCAGGAACAAGGAAATTAGAACAGTCCTGCCTGTAAAGAATTTGTTATTCCGTGAAGGAGTTTCTTAACACAAATTCAGCCAAATAAATTATTCTCAAGGGTCCAGCTAGCCATGTGCACTATATGTTAATAAAAGAAACATAGAATGGTTTGAGTTGCAAGAGACCATAAAGTTCATATCATTCCAAACCCCTGCCATGGGTAGGGACACTTTCCACTAGATCAGGTTGCCCAGAGCCCCACCCAACCTGGCCTTGAACACTACCAGAGATGGGGAATCCACATCTCTGGACAACCTCTTCCAGTGCCCCACCACTCTCACAAATTCTTAGTAAAGAATTGTTTCCTAATATCTGATCTACACCTTCACTCTGTCAATCTGAAGCCATTCCCCCTGTCCTGTGATTACATACTCATGTAAATCATCTCTCTCCACATTTCTTGTGGGCTCCCTTCAGATACCCAATCAGGTTACCCTAAAAGCTTTCTCTTTTCCAGGCTGAACAATCCCAGTTCTCTCAGCCTTTCCTCAGAGGAGAGGTGCTCCACCCCACTAATCAACTTCCTCCACTATAAGACATATATGGAATAAATAGGAGCAAAAACTTTAGTTGATAAGTCTATGTTTTCTACTGGAGACCTACATTCTGTGAGGCTTTAAAATGTTAGCAAAAATTATTTCATGAGACCATCATACAGCCAGAAAGGTCTTAGACTACTGTCTCAGCCTGAAGGAACTGCATATCCCAAGTCCCTGAGAAATGTAATCAGATGACATGAGAAATCCTCAAAACTGCCCTAATTGTGAGCACAATTCTGAAGAAAAAAAAAAAAAAGAAAGTGAAGTCTGAAGACTTTTTGTGGACTATGTATGGCCATTCCCAGCCAGCAAGTTACAGCATCTCCCTGCGTGTCCTCCCCAAAGCTTGGGCAGCTGGTGCAGAGCTCCTCTTACCCAGGGGCTGTGTGATGCCAGTGCCTTCTGCCAGAAAAGCACATGCAAGCAACCAGAAAATCACTGCTTGTCTAAGTATAGCTGTGACTGTCATGCTGATAAAAACTGGGCTTGAAAGTAATTTTAGATGTAAAACAAATAAAGAGATACATTACAATTTAATTTCAGACCTTCAGTCTTTGTGTGAGATGCTGTACACGTGCTCTGTGAGCTTAGAATCTGCTGTACCACGAGCAGCTTACACACAACAACATCACAGTTTTACACAACAACAGAAAATAATTTGACAAGCCTTTACTATTTCTCACCCACCCCGCATCCCTTGATTTTTGTGCTGATATTTAGTCACCAAAGGAAGTAGTCACATTTTCTCTTCCCACACCAGAGCTTTGCTTCCTTTTTAATTGAAGAAACCTGAGCTGTATCTCCCCCTCCTCAAATCTGTCTTTACCCATGACCAGAGAGTGCAGACCAAAAGTTATGAACAAGTTCTTCTCTCAGACTTTCTGAGCTTGAGAAAATATTTTTTCCTCCACCCAGCTGCAAAATAATTGTAATTTCCAATGCATGCCACTTTCTCAATAGAACAAATTTAAAATACACACGTGCAGGTCTGTGAATATTTTCTTGCTAAAAAATTCCCATCCCCAATGAAAAAAAAAAAAATCAGACTTTTGCCTTGAGTTATATGTGGACTTGCAAAAAAACTAGTAAACATTAGATCACTACTTCCCAGTAATAACAAACAACAAATATAAGTAATGAATATATTTTATGACACTGCTGCTCTTGCATTTATCTTGGGAGTGTTTGAATGTCTACATGAATTTTGCAGTCACGTCTTCATGTGAAGAAGCAATTTATTGACTAGAGGAGTATGTGAAAGTGATTAATAAGATCTGGATCAGTTTAAACTTCATCAGAAGAAACTGCAAATATTTAGTAGAGCCTAATCTATCATTTTCTGGATACACATATGCATTGGTCATTATGGTGGATTAGGATGGAGTTTTACTTTGAGTTATTCCACATGGATGTTTTACTCTTCATGTAGTATAGAGGACTTAATTTTTTTGATGAAGCAGAAATGTTTAACTAAAGGATTTGGGAATGAATATGTCAATACATCCAGTTTATTTTTAGGGAAATTAATTCAAATGTTGTATTATGTTAAGTACTGTTAGTGACTTGTACATTCTTGGACAGCTGCATGCAAAGAAAAAGCCTTTAGAGGCTATTCTATGCCTCATTTTCTCACTTCTTCCACTTTGGTCAAATGATGCAAAAGGGATTTGGCTCAGCTTGAGCCATAAACTCTAAAAACAAATATTTTTGTTGTCTAAAGATAATAAAAACCTTCCAAAGGACTATTACTACTTTGTTCTATTTCCTCAGTTTTACCTCCTGCATAATTCACTCACATAATTCCTATTTACAGCAGCTTTTGCAGTGTGGAATCCCATTTTCCTGCTGCACATAAACCCTGTGGCACTGGGGTTTTCTGAGGATTGAAAGCAGAACACCAAAACTCGCACACAAAAAGAGTACAACAGTTAATTTTTTTTTTTTCCTCCAGTATTTAGGCAAACCACTGGTCCCTCCTTATATAAACACTTGAGAAATAACAAGAAAGACCTTTCCTCATACACAACACGCTCTGCCTGAGCACAGATTCATCAGTTCTTGCTGATAACGTGCGTGAATATCCTGCTGCTGCCCCACAACCACTGATCCCACACAGCCAGGACAGCAGTTCTCTCTTAGAAACCTATCCAAGCTGGTCACTGCAGCACTGCTGAGGCTGCTGCCCAAACACAGCACTGCACAGCACAAAAAGTCAGAGCATCCCCTTGCCCCTCACTCTGAGCTGCCTGAGAGAGACCACTGGGGAAAAACCAGCACCATCAACAACACCAAACTGGTACTGAGATGTAAGCAGTGGAAAACTTTCCTGAGAGATCCAGTGCAAAGCATTCAGGTCAGAGGAAAGGAATCAGAAAGTTACCAGGGACTGACATCTTCTGCAAGGAAAATATTAAAATAGCCCCTCCACAAATCAGTAAAATGTAAATTTAACTGTATGGTTGCCTAAACTGTATCATTCTTTCATGGCAGCCAGCACTTCACAGGTTGGTCTTGTACATATTTTATGTGTTATTAAAACCACAAGGTTTTAACACTTTGCACTCGTTGGTTTGGCTTCCTGGAAAGGTCAAAGGGAAAAGCAAGGCTCCTCTACTTGTCCCACCCCACCAGCACAAAGAAGCTCACCTTCTCACCAAAACCCCTGCAGCCCCAGGCTCCTCTGAAGCCCTGAGAAGGTGGAATTCTCTTCAGGCCACAGGGGTCCAGTATGCACACCAGCCACAAAAACCCAGCAGGAATAAGAGCACAGGAGCCCAACAGAAATGGATTACCCAAGAGATGGCAGAAATGCTGGCCCTGCTGCTCTGGCTGAAAACATGCCATTCTAGGAAGTCCTGCTCTTTTTCCCAGAGCCAGCTGAGGTATCTCCACATGGATTTTTTCACTGCTGTGTAGGCACAAGAGCTATGTTAGAAGAAATCTGGATGTCTCTGGCTGGTGCCCTCCTGTGTGATTTCAACTAGAACAGTGGTGCAGCCACACCAGGGAGTGTTCTCCACTCAGAGAAAAAGCAGTTTGTGGGCAGAAGTGCTTTCTCAAAAGCCTTTCTTTCCCTTCTGCTCCTCGCTCCAGGAGATTTTGGTGTGCAGCAGCAGTGGCCTTCTAATAACCAATTTTCTTTAGTTTCATTTCGCTGGCTGGTGAATATCAAACCACTCAGCTCATGTTTCTGTTACTTTGGAAATGCAACTGTGACTTTTCTTTTTGGGCTGTCTTCCAAAGTTTTTGCTGTATAGGAAATGGTGAAGGTAGCAGGCCAATAAAGTCAGATGTTAAATGAGGCTTAAGGGTTTTCTTGTCATCATGGTGAGTTATTATCTTTAAACAAGTTTCATTATTGCCATCACTTCCTGGGGGGTATGCTGGGAAAGAAAAAGAGTATTGGTAATAATGACCTGCCACTGCTTTTGTTTTCTTTCTTGTCTGCTGCATGTGAACATAATTCCTGACCATGACATTTCTTGAAGAGATCCCATTCATTTATGAACATCCCTGGTGACAAACCCAAAGGATCAAAAAAACTTCTTCTTCCCCTTGGCTACAACACAAAGAAGTAACAGGGGAAATCTACAGCTAATGACATTTACAGGAAATTAGATTTTGGAGATGTACAAGATTATTTTTCTTTCTCTAGTTGTAGAAAATGTGGCATTTTAACAACAGAAGAAGCAGAGGGTTCACAACACCAGCAAATTTTACAGATGTCAACAGAAATTTGAGCTTTCTGTTCAGTCCTGTTTCCTCATGGTTATACTTAGGGTATAAGGAATAAGGGAGGGAGGGAATCTCATTTCCCAGAACTGCTGTTGTTGCAGATTTGCTTCATCCTGTCCCCAGTTCATGGTGGAATGTCTTCAAACAGCAGCAGGCTGCCCCATCAGCATGGACACTGGGGACCAGGTTTAGTTCAAGCTTGCCAAGAGGGCTCCTGAACTCTCTGTGCCTTTATTATTTATTATTGCCCGCCTTAATATACCACTAACATTATAAAGTTGAAACCATTTTATAATAGCACATTTCTGGTAATAGTGAACTTGTCCAAGAGATCCTAATGGTGATTCCCTTTCTGAGACAGAGAATTTTTTCTGCTTGCTACTTTAGCCACTTTACAAATTCCCAGTATCAAATGTAACAGCTTGCATTGCTTTTAAAAGAGGTAGACTAGGGCATTAAACACATACAAGTGCTGTAATAGTTTAGAGGGCCTATGAAAACATACTTCAGATGTCCCTACCTGTTTATTTTAAATTGAAAGTCATTATTCATAGCTATGAAAAGGGGAAAAAAAAAAGGATTATCCCATTGTGTTATAATCCCTATTCAAGGATTTAACACATAGAAGTTCACAGGAGGAAATTTATGCCTCTCATCATTTAGACAGGAGTAAGAATTGTGGGACCAGTGAGTACAAAACAGCACAGTTTGGAGGGTTCAGGATTTATGGGTTCCATCAAATAAGATAAAATGGGAAGGAGAAATCAAGTGATATTACAGGAAAACCAGTGTTCACACAGCAGAGGCTAAAATACACATTAGAGAGGCACAGATCACATGATGGGAAGCACGTAAAAATATATCATACTCTTAGATAAAACATTTTACTGTTTTGTCTTTGCCTCTGACACTTCAGTGGATTCCTATTAACTCACAGCTAATTAGCTGACAGCTCTGTGCTTTACATTTTGTGCCTACCACTACAATAGCTACAAATTATAACAACTAACTATAGGTTATGTCATATCATATTAGGTTGATCTGACATGCAAATCATAAATCTTTTTCCCTCATTGCTACATCCATGGCATATATATTTTGTGTTTGTACTTGGCCCTTCACAGCTGGCAAGCAGGTTCAGTGGCACTTGACTCTTATCCTGTGGTTAATTCCTCCAGTGAAAGGCTCATTCACTTGGCTGTAACAGAGCCTTTCCTGGTGATGGTCTAGCTCAAATCCTGGAAGAACAGTAAAATATATAAATGAGACTAAATGACACCCAGGTTAAAAGCCAGATCCTAAGTTAGGGTTGGAAACATAGAGGCAGGTGCACACCTCCTAAAGTTTTACAAAATTTCTCTTTTACTGTGACCTAGCTTCTCATACACGATGATTTCTAAATGTAGTAGTAACTGTGAGACTCTTTCAAATTGCAGTGTTCATATAATCAGACTCCAGCAGCCGCAGCAAAAGATACCCACAAGATTTGGGGATTTCTCTGTTGCCTCCACAAAGATTTTGAATCCTTCATTGAGGCACATCCTTTCAGAATGAAACCATTGCTATCCATGTCAAAGTATCTCCTGGTACAACTTGAATAAGTCTACAAGAACACAAACTGCTCTTCTGATAGCAGATATGCTTTGAAGTTTTACCCCTAGAAAAATCACATTTCAGGTTTCTTTCAAACATCCATAAAGAAAACCCAAAGGAAGACAAAACAGACACCACCCCCACCCAAGACATGTGGCAAGAACTGAACGTAGATATGGAGATATTTTTGTGGTGAGAAGTTGTCTCTCCCACAGAGGCAGTAGAGAAGCCTGCTAACACAGTGCCATGAAGAGCAAGGCCTGTGATGTTATGGTACAGCAGAAATCCATCTGACATCTGTCCTGACAAACCAGGATTTTGACAGAGGGTGGGGACAGAAGATAGGAAGGAGATAAAACTCTGAAAACAAAAGCCCATTCCACCAATGAAAATCCAGAGAGAGCCAACATGTCACCTGCATGTTACCTGTGGCTGCAGAGCTTCTTGAGGCAAACCTTTTCCAGCACCACCACAAACTATTGATTCTAATATTGGCTGAAGAGATGAATATGTGATTAAAAGTAGACAAATATGAGGATAAAAGAGATCATGAAGAAGGCAGCAAAATATAAAAAGGAAAACAAACCACTCTGACAGCAAGAATAGATTCCCTGTAGATTATTTCATAATCTCTA
The DNA here is from genome assembly GCA_013400585.1 of Chloropsis cyanopogon. NCBI lineage: Eukaryota > Metazoa > Chordata > Aves > Passeriformes > Irenidae > Chloropsis > Chloropsis cyanopogon. Next base: position 24,637 of record WEZZ01005594.1, read on the forward strand.
TTCCTGCCTAGATTCATATCTGCAGTATACAGATAAAACTTATCTCACTTGCAGTGTCTCTAGAAAACAAAGAGCCAGTTGGGGGAGAGAAGGTACAAAAACTCATTTAAAATCCTGCACTCAAATTTATGCCACAAGACAATGTGTTTGCTGTCTCCATCACTCTCAGTTTTGATTCAGCCAAGTCTAGCAGTAACCCAGCAAGCCCTGCAGTAACTTCCACAGGGTCTTGCTGAATTTCTCTCACTAAATGGTAAAGAACAATCCTCACATTAACATGATCATCTGCATCCAGACTCTCATTTTCAAACAGCTTTTTGGAAGAACAGAGGAGCACATGAACCCGCTACGGTACAAACTTTGTCAAACTGGATCTACCATTATTAGTCTCTAAAATATCTTTTAGCATAACTTCTCTCAGAACTGTTGTAAAAAATACCTTCTTGCTGTTCCCCACTCAAAAGAAGAGGTCTCAAGGGATATGATCTGCACCATCCCTGTAAGCTGACTGCTGAGGAGGGACCCAGGGTGCTGTCACAGCCAATCTGGCAAACACACTCTTGCCTGGGTGTCTCCACACAGCTGCTGTGATAGAAGAATTAAAATAAAGAAGTCTGTTACAAAGAGCAAACCTGTGCTTTTATCCTACACACCGACCACACAAATCTTTTGGCATGAATAACTTAAAATTTGCCTACATTATTCTGCACACTATCTAAATCTCTTTGTACAACAGCCTTGAAAAATTAGCAAAGGAAAATACATGTAACGTACTGAGCTTGAACCTGAGCACATCAATCCCAGGGCCTGGAACATCAGCAGGACAATGTCACCCGCAGCTGGACTTCACCCTTCCTTCCTTACAAGAGAAGGCAGACCAACAGGTTCAGATGCTTTTGGCTTTGCCCATGAACACTTTTCTAACCCACATCTGTTATAACTTTCCCATTACGATACTGCATGGCGCCTCATATGCACTTAAACAACAGAATACATAGAATTTTACTATAATGGTAATCTGACTTCCAGAATACTGTCTGTCACAGAGGAAAAAAAAATGTGTTTGTCATCACTGTGTGGGAATCAGCCTATGCTGACTTTTTAATGCCTTTTTTTAACTTGTTGTTCTAAATAGTTGTACACAAAAACCCTCAAAACAGTATTCCTGTGTTAAACAAAACTGCGATGCTTTCCCCCACTGTTTGCAAGGTAGCATTTAAATTGCAAAGAATGATAGACATTATTGTGAAGGAAATACACAGAGGAACATAAAGGCTTCCTTGCTTATGCTTCTATTTCTTACACACCATAATAATAATAAAAAAAAGAGTCAAACCCTTTCACCTTCAAACCAGACAGATAAATGCATGCAACTGCAGCCTGCAAGTGACTTAATCATACAGGAACAACTGCTCCACATGTCTGAATTTGGAAATCATTGTCTTTTCACCTAGACAAAGCCACAATTGTTTGTGCATTTATAGCGCTCTTCAGCAAGTATTTCATCATGCACCTTTCCTTTGGAAGAGGCTGTCCAAAACTCTATATTTAGCCATCACAAACACGCTAGTCTTAATCTTCTTGGCATAAATGTAGAAGGCTGTCATCTCCTGAGAATCAGCTGGGATTCTGCCTCAATGTTTTTTCAAGTGATAAAGCAAAACTCCGGCGTCTTATCTAGCGTTGAACTAACAGAGTGTTAGCCACATGGGAAGAAGACTTTAAACATTCATTAATGTTTTAAAAAAGGGTCATGAAAGGCAGTCAAATAACTGTGCCCGAGGTTAATTTATGTTTTCACAACTATATACAGCAGGATGACTTGATAGTTTGTCTTCATGTTCTGGCTGTGAGAACAAATCTGGTGCTTCACTTTGAAAACAAAGTGTTAGAGAGCAACTAAAGCGTGCAGGCAAAATGCAGCATTGAGCTCTTCAAGCACCCACTTAGCACCACTGTCTCTGAAATAAGAAAAATGCAATATCTTGGGCAAGTTTTCTATATTTACTGTTCTGTTGCAATGTTGCAAAGAAAGAACATAAAAAATGGATCCTTAGTTGCCTGAGAAACTGGAGTAGATTCCTTGTGACAAAAACTCCACAGAGGTCAGTGGTGTAGCACCTACATGACAGCTGTTGTGCTCCCAGATTTCTTGGATAACCTTTCTCTGGGTCACAAAGGGCATTACAGCCACCCCAGCACCTGGCTGTGTTTTTACAGGCACCACGAAATGCCTGGTCTGCTGAGGCATGCCACTGCTGTCTGGTCACACCTCAAACCAGGAGCTGCTACAAAGCCACAACCAGCCCTGGCAAATCCCACTTAGAAGAACCTAAAATCCATTTTAGTTTATTTTAGTGAGAAAGCTGCTTTTCTTAAAACACACATTTCATTTCACACAGAACTTTCCAAGGACATTTGTTTTTCGGAGAAAGGAATCTTCTTCGGTTTATCTTAAGCTTCATCCTGCTTCACTTAAGACATACCTAAAATGGTGCCTAAGCCCAAACTGGTCCTGAAGACAACACCAAACTCTGCCAACACTGTGGCAGATGCTTAGCAAGGCAATGTAATTCTAGTGGACCCCTTTACATGGAATACTGATTTCCTTTTCCTCACAGACATTTTCCAATTCTTTCATGTATTCTTTTTTTTAAGGAATCACAGATTCAAGAAAATAGAATCCTTTTAAGCACATTGCCACAGAACTATGACACAATAATTTATATGGAATATTAAGGAATAGAGAAGTTATAATGGGAACTTCTCTCTACTTCTCTTGTCATCTGTTCTGTGAAGCTGGAAGACAGTAATTTTAAAAACCCATGAAGGTAAATATGTCACCACTCAAAGAATAATAAGCCTACAAGATCTTATGGAATGAGTATCATTGAGACAAAAAATCCAGCACAATTCTTTAAAAGGGAACAGATATTTATTTCAATGAAAAGAACTTCTAGAGATGCTATAAAAATACCCAAAAAGTAAAGTTTTGGAAAGGATTTAATGCATTGTATCACAAGATACGGTAGCCACAAGTATAAGTGAAGAGGCAGAAAGAAATATTTCCTGTGAAAGCAATTACCACAGTGTTTCTCATATCTTCTCCTAAAGTAACCAGCACTGGCCACTGGCAGAGAAAGATATTAAATTAGATTGATTTCTGTTCTGCTTTAGCACAGCAATTTCTTCATTTCATCTCCCTCACCCTTTCCAGTACTGAGGATTTAACTCAAAAACCATCTTGTTCACAATGGTAAGCAGTAAAGCTCCTGTTACTCCTAGTTAAAGGATCTCATGATTTTGTCAGGGAAGAACACTAACAAACTTTGAGTTTCAAACAAAAGCACATTAAAAATAAGATATTAAGAATGAAAAGTACTAGGGCACTTAATATTTTTCAATATTTGATTTGTCATATGATTAGCAGCTCATGTACATTCTGAATTTGTCTGTGTTATTTTCTGGGAATTCAAACTTTATCCTTCACAGCCCAGGATATCTAAAAACTGTTTGAAGACAGCCTGATAAATTGGACTGGGGCACAGAGTTTATTGCTGCTGATTATTTTTCATGCTCACCTGGGCCATGTGAATTCATGGACAGCAGGGGGGATGTGGCACAAGTGTGGCAGTGCTTGGCCAGGGATAGGGAAGGACAGGACTGTGCCTCTCCATGGCAGATTTTCACAGTGGTGGATTGTGGATCAGATATTACCTATGTCTCTTGGTCATGTTTATTAAAGTGTCTGTTCCTATGGATGTCTATGTGAAAAGCTAGCTGCATTTGCCATTGAAGGACAAACATATTTATCAGTGCCATGTGCTGCCTGGTCAGCACGTTATCCCAGGAAAAGCTGAAAAATTACAAAGACTGTGGCCAAAACAGGGAAGAAAACTGACAAAAATCCATCCAGGTAACACAAGTTTCCTTCCATCCTTTCCTCCAAGCCAAACACAAGATACTTTCCCCCCTCTGAATGCCTTTCATCCCAGTTCCAGCTGTGGGAGCTGCACAGGGCCTGCTGCTCCATGGGTACAGGTGACACTACATCCCATGGGCAAGTTCACAGCATGGAAAAATTGTTTCCCTCCACATCACACTTGCAGTACTGTTCCTGCAAGAAAATCCCTTGAAATCTTGGGTAAAAACAACATTCCTTTCTCAGTTTTGATTCACAGGTTTCATTTCTCAGGACAGGGCTTTGAAATCAGTTTTT
>WEZZ01005601.1:2273-24445 GCA_013400585.1 Chloropsis cyanopogon
ACATTTGGTATGAGAACAAATGGAGTAAAGAGGCTTTGAGGTTGCTGCTCTAAGAATCCAGAGGTAAAAAGGTAGGGAAAGAGATTGAGATCCCAAGTGTCTAAATTATTCTCTGTAGGAGAAAAACTAAGTTCATCTCTATGTCAATGTATGTGACAAGGTGATCCAGGAATGGCAATGAAGAGGAAGATGAAAGGTCATGAATATCTTCAGAAACAGCAATTAGGAATCATGTTATAGATGGAGCATGCAGTCCAAGAACTCAGAGAGAAGGGTAGAGGACAAAATGCAAAGGGGATGAAGAAAGTAAAGAAGGCAACTGCATGGAGAAGGGATATGGTGACAGCAAGTTCAGTTCTGGGACAGTGTCAGCCCAGGTCTTGAGCAAGAACCACAGGAAAGTATGCAGGTGATGTCTGGAATCTGTTAGAGTTTGAAAGAGGAAACTGGAATGCAGGGGAGAAAAGAAACTGTGAGCTTTGAAAGCAGCAAGGATCAAAAAGGAAAGAAAAAAATTGAGGAAATCATGAGAGACTGGCGAGAATCAGGGGTGAACTGCAGAGAATATTTAAATAACCCTCTGAGTAGTATTGGAAAGTGCTATAAAGTCAGCATCTGTGGAAGCTTAGCACCCTTTTCCTGTCCTCATTCAGTCAGCTCATGCCTTGCTTCATGCTGCGGAAGTAAGATTTTAAGTCTGCAAAAATCCATAACAGACCATAAACAACATAAAAACTTCGTTTTCTCATTTTCTGCTTAATTGTTGTTTCCAGAAATCAGGTATTTTTAATAGAGATATCCTTGGGGATTCAGGGAAAAATAATCTTTATAGCAGGTTATCTGACACTAACTTGCACTTCAGCCAGCAAATTTAGCTAAATATTTTTCATATGTTACATTTTTCTATATAATACAATATAACATAAGCTGTCAAGCTTTTCTTTCAAGACATGGATTTAAATTAAGTTTTGTTTTCTGTTTATTNTCCTTCTCATGGTGCATAGTCTTGGGCATATCTGAGCATGTAAGAAACTATAATTAACTGTTCTGTACACCACATTCAGATTATCATACTGACATCACTCTGTAAATGGCTAGGGTTAAATAAAATAATTAAGATATGAAGCCACATAAAATATGTTTCCTGTTAATTGTGCCCATCTCACCCTGTACAGCATTTTTGCAATGAGTCATTGTAATTAATTGACTGTACAATAAATGTACTAAAAGTTGAGCATGGTAATAACACCCTTTGGCTTTGAAAGTATTGGCAGAATGATGTTAGCATAAAAATCAGGTTTTACATCTTCAGCTGTAGATGCTTTAAGGCAGTGGATGCCTTTTGGGTGTAGCTCTGAAGGACAGTAGTACAGAGCACAGGGATCCAGCTGCCAGCTCAGTGCCTCTTGGACTGCCAACACAGCACAGCAGAATGTTCATGAGCTTTAGTACAGTCTTGATCCAAAGGGACTGCACAAGTTGTTTCTGGAGTTAGTTTATGCCAAATTTGCCCAGGACGTGCTGCTTTCCATGATGCAGACATACCCTTAGTTCTAAACTGACAAAATGTTTTCTTTCTGTATTTAATTTCTAAATATAGCTGGGGCTGCAAGAAATGAGGCACTAAAACTCCTTTAGGGTGGTGTCTGGGCTATGATTTATTTATTTTTGTGGCCTCAGAGCAATCGGAGACTTTGAATTTCAAAGCTGTTCTTCCCTCTGTTATCTTTGTAATTTGGCCTCTGATACTAATAAATTTTGCCATGTGCAATCACAGTTCCTGAAAATGTTCACATTTACAAGGGGCTAGTAACCATCTAGCAATCATAATAGCAGAGCCTGTAAAAGACAGGATCTTAAACTCCAGATGCCCAGTGCATAGTTCTGCTCCAACTTTTATAGGAAGTTACACTGACATTTTTAAAGTTAAATTTCACACTCATTTTAGCTTCAGATGGTTTTCAGCCAATATGGCATACTCCAAAGTATCTTATGTAATTTTTGTCATGTCATACATTAATATTTAAGGCTTTTACCAAAAAGAATTGCAACTTCTAAGCAGTCTGGAACCTTGGAATTCTGCATGCAGAAACTGAATTTATTGAAACAGCAGTAGAAGTGAAGTCCCTTGTGATGTTTTGTCACATTGTGAATGTAATTGTTTGATATTGAATAAACTGTATAAGAAGGCTTGAATAGCCCATAGTAGGAAGTCTAGAAAGTGTTTTTTTTTTAAATTACAAATTCTGACACAAAACTCTGTAAACAGAATGAATCTTTCTACTGTTTTAAATGAGATTTAGATGAAGCTTTATGACAGTCTGTTTTGAAGCCATGATTGTTTATTCTTTATGATGAATGAGAGACACGTACTAATGAATCACCCTCTTGAATGCTAATGCTATATTTAAATAGAGGGCACTTATTGCCACCTTAAACAACTGATTCTTTCTCTCTCTTTCACTCAAGTAAGTAGATTTGTTTTATTCTACCAGCCATAGGAAATAGAGAGTAAAACCGTCTTTTCTAGGTTCTTTTTCCCTACTTCACGTGCCCTTAAACATTTTTAGTCAATCTATGATAAGCATCTTGTACCTCAGACTGTATTTTCTTCCCAGAAGATGGAGAAACACATGGATTCTTGTTGGAAAAAACCAAACTTATGATCAAGAAAGGTGCCTTCCCAATCAGGCAAACACTGTAATCTCAAGGGTATCACCTAGTAACATCTGTAGTGTATTTGTGAAAACTGTTTTGATACACTGACAACAGTGTATGATGTCCATCCCTCACTATTCACAAATAAGCTGCAGGAGAAGAGCACTCGATTGCCCAGGAAACCTGGGACTGGCACAGTGTGTTCACCACACACTCCCTCAGCCTTCAGCCTGTAACAGAGGTGCAAAAAAGCCTACCTTATCCCTAATGGTTGCTCTACAATGCAGGCACACAGGAGTGAGGTGTGAGTCACCTCTGTGGTGGCTGGTGACTGCAGGGGCAGCCAACCTTTTAAGAGCCAACCTACTGCTCAGGCAGCTCTGGGTTGCCTTTGCTAACAGCTGCCTTCAACAGAGAGCAGGGAGAGTGAAGCAGCCCCAGCAATTAGGAGCTCCTCTTCTGGGAGGGGAAGGAGCAATGTGGATGCTTCATACCTAAAAAGCATGAAATGCCGCTGTGGCAGCGCAGAAGGGACACGTAGTGGCCGCAGACCCTGAAAGGACCAGGCTGTGGGACAGTGTGTGGAGCTGGGGCAGATCTAGGTGTGAGGTCTGCAGTAGAGATCGGGGCAGGGGGAAATCATTGGAGTGGCTTGCAAGGGGGTTCTTTGTGTGAGTGTGTGAGGGAGAAGCACATGAAGGTAGAGAGATTTAGCATGGAGGAAGCGAATTGTAGGTAAAGAGAAAATGAAAGAGGATCCACAGTGAAGACAGTCAAATATAAATCAGTGGGTGTGACAGCACAACTGGTCACATCCTCTCTGTGGCCCTGCTGAGTGCCAGCTCCAAGGAAGGCCATCAGGAGCACTGATTTATACTGTGATTCACCAGCATCAATGACAGAAACAGCTGGGTGCCTCTGAGCCATGGGTCTCACTTTGATAATAAAATCCAGTGGTCCACTTTCAGTCAAAGGTGCTTTCACATGTACCTTTATGAAAGTTGCAGTTAAAGCTACACTGCTGACAGTTAAATTCCTATCATATTTCTCATCTGAATTTGGGTAATTTCCTTTTTAATGCTACTGTCTCTTTGAGACACTGCACATTAAAGTGAGAGCACAGCATCAGGACAAACACAGTATTCTGTTATAACAACCAAACCTGATCAATATCTGCACAATTTTAGAAGGTCTTACAGCCACAGTTTCTAGAGATCTTACTTTAGGAAAACACCATACAGCAGAGTCTGTTCAGAAGGCAAGCAACATGTATCAGCTTCTTGTGAGAGTCATTTAGCTACATCCAAGGAATGTGTAGAAAAGCTACTGGAAGCAGAAATAGCTTAGCAGTTTCTCTGGTGTCAGAAATTTAACAATGCCTCATGGGATCCCTTCCAACTTTTCCCTGAAAGAAACTAGCAACCCACTTTTGTTCTTGTTGAAGTCAGTGAGGAAAGGAACACTGCCTAAATTGTTAGCATGCAAGGGGCAGGTTTCAGGATAGTCCAGATAGTCTGTCCTTTCAGTTTGTTGTCTTTTGACATCTTCCCTCAGAGTCTCCTGGCAACAGTAGCACTTCTGACAAACAAAAGCCACACAGACACTGCTGTATCCCATCGGAATGACAATGACTTCCCATTCCAGTATTTATTCAAACAGTTGTTTAAATATGTGAAGCTCTACACTTGAGATGAAAAAAAATGTGTTGCTGAGAAATATATTAGAGGATTTTGGAACATGTGGCAAAGCAACACTTGCACATGTGGAATGGACTAAACAAGCATCATTTTTCAAATGCCTTGTTGGTGACCTCAATTCAGAGTTTTTTCAAGTAGATAGCTTTCGCTGTGAAATAAAAACTGGACAAGAGTGTCTCCTACAAAACACAAACTCCAATTTACAGAATGAAATTCTTATGAGGTCAAGAAGTTGCAATTCTTCAAAAAATTACATTTAAAGTGAAACATTGCTCTTGGCTGGTGCATTAGCATCAACAGCGACAAAGGCATTCAGACACCTGAATTTTTTTCACAAGTCTTTAAGTGTTCTTTTAAGAATATTCATATTATGAAAGGTAGCTCAATATAAAGGTAGCTCAGTATAAATACATGGTAAAACAGTGAAGTGCCCCATACTATGGCTCTATGAGAGGTACAAAGGAATGATCTAGAACTCATGTAATTGATTTTTCAATTTAAGTTATTTTCATTCTAAAACACTGACAGAAATAAAAAGAGGAAAGTTTAATTTCAAACAGATATATTCAGCTATATCTCTAGTGCAGAGCAGAATGGCATTGAAGGACTATTTATACCATGGTCCCTGTAAACACACTCTTGATTGATCTGACCATTTCAGAGCACCTTGTGGCACATGAAATAGCAAAAGGCCCCCCAGCAGAAAGGCCAAATATAAAATGTGTAATGTCAGCATTGCACTGTTGACAGTGGCATCACTTTCCTACTTACTTCCAACAGTTTTCCTTCTCTGCCCTACCGATAAAAAATAGGAAAACTCTAGGCTTGATGGCAGTTCAGCATGTTGGTTGCAGAGATTTTCATTGTGTTACTGGCTGTTTTGCACCCAACCCATGTTACCAACAAGTCAGATTGATCAGATGAAATGCACTGTGCTGGACAGATGTTGCCAGGATGAATTGGTAAATTTTTGGGAGTCTCACAGAAAAGGGCTCATTTGCCACCTTAACATCCAAGTTAGAGGGCAAGCATGAAGAAAGATGTCCTTACACCTATGGCTGCACTACAGGCCTCCTCAAAGGCCCCCATCTTAAAGGGTGCTGCTGGATATCAGCTGCTCATTCCTCTTCCCAGGGGATAGCAATGACTGATATAATTTTGTAAGTGAGAAAGAGAATTTGAAGGCAACACTGAAAGAAACTTTTTCTAACAGCAATATGCACAGCTTATTCACTAACACAGCAAATCCTTTGTGAATTCTGTGCCAGCTTCTTCAGTTCAAGTCTACTGTACATTCACTTGATTTAAAAAGATTGGTTTTGGTCTTACTTTAAAGTTGTGGTACTTATGCATGACTTGCATATGAATGAGGTGAATGAATTCATTACTGAAAAACCAGATTAAGTTCTGCAGCTGTTCAGCCTGGGGACCTTGTTCAAAGCATGACCAGAGTGACTGAAAAATCTTTTACTGAATGAGGCAGTTTTAGGCTCAAGTGTAACATAGCAAGTAGCATTAGAAATGTTAGATTGGAAAAGAAATTAAAATTACTTGCTTGCACACACTATCTGCAAAAGAAATATTTTTTAGAGAGTTACTCTGCAGGTAAGTAATGACACTGTATAAGTTGTCCCCACAGCTGCCTGATCTTGAGGGTGTTAATTTGAGTCTTGAGTGCAACTGTGATGTCCACAGCCAGTATTCACAACCAAGATGTCAAAGGAGCTTTACAAATTGTGGATCAAATACAGGATGTTTGCTGTGGCAGAGAACAAAGTGAGAAGGAGAAGAATATCTCCTTTCTTCTGTTTGACATTTTACCTAGTGTTCTCTCACAGATGACCTTTCAGGTATGCTCAGAAATTCTGGGAGAATTTTTCTATATTGTAGTAGTTCAAATGCATACTATATGATACTGTGGATGCAAGCTAAGTGGTAGATACTTTCCTTACCTTGTCTGAGCCTGTTTCTAACTGCCTGTTTATGGCAGTGTTTTATTACTTCTTAGGACATGACCATGCAGTCATTTCATGTTTATCCCTTCCAGCTTTCAGAGTTCATTGAGCTGTAATGTTATACATGCAAACTGTAATGGCAAAAACGACTGTATTGTTAGAGTACATGTTATAAAATATAATCTGCTTGGTAATTTTGTATTAGTGTTAATGGATTTTTGTTTTAAATACAGCTGATGTACTAAAAAATATAGATATGCCTGTTGGCAAAAGAGCTTAGAAAGGAAAATTTTGATAGCATGACAGATCAAGAAATGAAATTGTGTGAACAGAGGCTCACAGGACTAAAACCCCTGTCATAAGTCTGAAAGTAATTTTGTCTACACATCATAAATTCTTCTTCTGAATTAAAGGAAAATTGAAATTCCATTTAAAGAATATCTGAGCTCTGGGGAGAAGAAGTAACAAAGAAAAAAAATAGAGAAAGGAGATTCACACAGACAAAGATGTAGAGCAATGAGGCAGTTCCTCTGTAACACAGCAGAAAAGCACTATACAACTCTTGTTGATATAAATTTAGTATTAGCAATGAAGAATACTTTGGATTTGCTGGTTGTTTTTCAAAGAGTAAGACAGCATCAAAGACTGATTTCTTTCCTTCCATTGAAGAGTGACTATTTATGCTTGGAGGCATTTCTCACCTGTCCATCAGAATATATTCTTATAGCATGGCCTATCTGCAAATGTGAAATATATTTAAAATTTCATCTTATTTATTAAATACCTAATTATTCTCATATGTCTTACTCACATACTGTTTTGCATTTTTATGTTGGATAACTGAATATAGTAGCACATGACAGTGGTGTTTCTCTTGATCTTTGTGTATAATGCATTCAAATCAACCTCATTGAAACTATATCTGAAACAAGCAGCCACAGACTGAACCAAAGGTGACAAGTATGGCAATAAGACTTCCAGGTTGTTTCTGCTTCTGTGTTTCCACACAACAAAATAAACATAGTATATTTTCCTTTGATTTCAAGGGAGCTGCAAGAACTTTCAGCTCTACTTGTCTTACCAGCAGTAACAATAATAATAATAAAAATGACAGTAAAAGAAATTATCACCAACAAACCAAAGCAGAGAGTATCAACCTCACTTTTGCAGCCATCCACTCGCTATGGACTGCTGCTCTGTCAGGGGCCCTACAACTTCCCAGCATCTCCAGTTTCAAGTAGCCTGAAAGAACTTCTTGTTCCAAGAATACTCCTTGGACTTGGTGAAAGGTAACAGAAACCATGATGCTTCATGTAAAAACCATAAAGGTTTCAACAGGCATTTTCAAATAACTTGTTTTCCTAGGGAATTATTAACTTCTGGAGTTATGTGTTTCCCTGTATCTTTACTCTTAGGTAACTTGAAAAATTTTCGATTTAAACCACAATAATTCACGATGAGTCTTCAGCATGAGGGAAGAAGCAGCAGAATTATAAAGACCTATATTAATGAATGTCATGTAATATTGTATGCTGCGCCAACTATAGTAAGCGGTTATTTTTTCCAAATTTGATTTAATATTTGCTAGAATATTCCTGTAGTCTAAGGAATGATTAGGCATTAGTTCGGCAATACATAGGTTTGAGAAATAGTTTTTTAACCATATTATGGTTAAAACTATGAGCTGCAGATTTTGAACTAGGATTTAACTTCACACACATACCATAACAACAGCTCTGCAATGGGGTGCTAGATGATTCCTTCATGCAGCCTAGTGTTTTAAGGCATAATCACATTAAGAGCTAGAGATCTATTCTGAACCTTTTCACCCTGGGAATGTATGTGTGTATATGTACACGTAATTTCCAACTGAATTGCAGAAGACAACATTTGCAAATGAAATCATACAAGTGAAGACTGTAAAATCATAGCTTCCTTTCTTTACATCTTTTTTAGAGCCAAGAAAAGGCCTTTTTCTCTGCTTTTTCATACACAGAAGTAATTAAGAGTGTGTTTAAACCCTAAGAAACTGCATTTGCAGTGACAGGGAGGGAAAAAACAAAACAGTAATGCTCCTAATTTTACATGACTCCAAATACTTACCCAGATTAAAGTTGCAGAGTCATGTTGCTGATCGTTCTGTCATTCTAGCCTGAGGTATACACATATCCCCAATGGTGGATATGAAGAAATGTAAATTGATTAATGTTTCTGGCATGCTCATTTCTTGTCCCCCAAGGACTAATTTTGAGTTTCCACTAAAATCTGAAGAATAGTCATGTAGCTAATCTTTGTTTTTAAAAGTGAACAGTAATGCATATATTATCTGGTTTAGGATTTTACTTTTTTTTTTTTTAAATCTATCAGGAGTGTTCTGAAATACTCTTACTATTTCTCACAATCCTGTCACTCCTCCCCCATCTCCCCCAAATGCTTAGACCTATGCAAATTCTTGACGAGTTAGTAACAACTTCAAGAGAGTCTGGAATTCTGTGGGTAGTTTTACAGCAAAAAAACCCCCTTGTACTTTATCTTAGGTTTTGGATTCTATTTGATCCACCTTTTTTACAAGAGTATCTCCGAGCTTTGCTTTAGAAGCACACAACAGCATATAATGCCGCGATCATCAGTAAAAATATTGACCCCAGTCTGGCTTCCAACATTTCTGAGGAGTCCACTAAAACACATCCTCAAGGGATGATTTTTGTTTTTTTTTTATTTCCCTACAGGCAAATCTGTGTCCCTTTATTCTTGTACAAATTCCCATCTTTTTCTCTTGAAATATCTTAATCTTAACTTCCTTCATGTCATTGTGTCAAATTCCACTGCATTCCAAAGATAAAAAATGTGGAGCATTTTCTTTGCCCAGAATACTGATCATGTGTTTTTGTGAAAATGCTTGATGAGACAACCGGCCATTCTCACACTGTTGCATGTTTAGTCTATTTTCAACTTACCCACATTTTTTTTCCAGTGAAGACTGATTTGGGCCCTAAATATTATAGAGTTTTAACTCTTGCTCAAATGAGGTGTTTCCCCAAGTCATTTCCCCTTGTAATGCTTCTTTTTTGAACCTATATTAACATTCTGTTGAGCTATGTTCTGGTTTCCAGATTGATGGTACCTTTCTCTGGATGAAAGATCCATTGTAAATTCTCACTTCTTATATGTGGTTTCATTTTCCAACTTCTTCAGAATACTGGAATAAAAAAATATCCTTCTCCCTAGTGGAAAAAACCCTAAATCAAAACCCTAAATAATTTATTTGTGCTTTTGTTTATGCATTAAAACTTACTATGTGTCTTAAAGTCATGCAAAATACTGATTTTTGGAGTCATACCTACTTTACACCCTTATATTTTTCTTGCAATTTCCTACCAATAGAACTTGAACCTTTTTACAGTAGTAGCAAAGTCAGAAAGAATATTATCTTTTTTGTCTGACTTCCATGCTTTTCTAGCATCAGTTGCAGGCAGCCACACTATACATGCTGCTCTGAAGCCACCAACCTTGCAAATCTTCAAAGCTAATAAACATCATACCTGCCCTTGCATTCTCTTCTCTCTCTCCCTCCTGTTTTTCTTCTTTTTCGTTATATGAATGGAGTGAGTGGGGGAATCTGTGTTTTAATTTATATTGACAGGTTTAGCTTAACTTATCTGTAAGTCTCTTAACCTATCTGTATAGTCTCTTTTCTTTAGTTGAACAAACTTTTTATCAAAAAAAAATTTATCAAAAAAACTGATCAAAAAAAGCTTTTTTTAAAAAAATTTAAACAAAACCTAGAACCTTAGTGCCACTGTTTTCCTCTGTGGTAGTAAATCCCTATGAAAATATATCTCTGTGGAAATATACTTACTGGAAATATACAGGTTGATTATTTTTATATCAATTTAGGTAAGAAACAGTGTAAAAAAATAACAGAGAGAAGTGGATGGACATGCATTCCATCTTCCCAGATGATCCTGAGCACACCCAGGAACTGCAGCTCCCCTTTGCCAAGTGTGATGGTGCTACCTTGAGAATTAGCTTTGGGAATTGCTGCTACAGTAAGCATCAGTATGAGTTGCTCAGCATTCTGGCAGCTGTGCTTTCAAGGAAGTATAAGTTTAAGGTAGATGAATACGGAAAAGCCACAAGCTGTTCAACACTTTTGCTGTAGATCAGTGCTGCCCACTTTTCCAGACGGACTAGCAGACTAGTCATCAGCTTGTAACAGAGGAATGCTACTCCACAGTATTGGATTCCACCCTGGAAAAACAGTCTGGCTCAAGAGAGCACACTACAACTGCTTCTGGTTCCTGTCATCCCTGTGCATCAGCCAGATGTAACTTCCCTGATCCCTAACATCAGGAACTTCTTTATAACTGCTATAATGATGGACGTTGTATTGTATAATGTGTTGTAGAATGTAAGCAATGACTCTAGAAAGCATGGTCAAATGGTTGACAGTCCTTTGTTTGAAAGATGAGATTTCCTGATTGGCCAGAAGCTTGCAAAAAATATAATATTTTATAGTTTAAATGGAAAGGATTTACTGAGTAGCATTCTGCTAGGGAATGTCCTGGATGATGTATTAGTTAATATTTCTATTTTGATACAGATGAGGGAAGTGAAAAGCATAGCTGTTACATTTGTCAGCAGTGCTAAGTGAGGAAGGGCAGCAAGAACCTTGAAGAATCAAAAATAATCTCATCACAATGAAGCCATGTCTCTCCTCAATTTCAAAAGTCACATGATACATGAACACTCCTTAACCACCCAGTACCGTGGGCACTTATATTACAGTGACTATCTGTAGTCTGCAGTTTTTAAAGGAAAATTTCCCACGCGTAAAGTTCAGTGGAGGCTTTTAAGGAGCTGTTCTTAATGGAGGGGAACTCAACACTCTCCATATCAAGGCTTTTACAATTTCTCCTTTTAGGAAAAGAAGCAGTAATTTACAAGCTCTTTAGCCTTTAGTTACACAGGGGTGTGCTAATAGGACCTGTAGCATGGTTTAAGTTGGATCTGTCTTGTGACCCTGTGAGATATTTCATGGAAAAATCCAAAGAGAGAAATGTTGACTGATATCCACAGGAATATTTCAGCACTCTGCACTCTCCAGACACAAATTAAAGCAGTAATAGGATGAGATACCTCCAAGTCCCTAAAGGTAAATCTGACCTCTTAGTGAATACTGCAGGATCTTAATTGTGGTTTTATGGTATGAAAGAGTGTGCAGCTGCTTTCTCAAAAATGAAGAATTCTAACCACAAACTCAGATTTCCTGATTAGTTTTTTCCAGCCTTGAATAAGAAAACTCTCAAAATTTAAATCTTAGTTAAGATGATAGAGTGTCAGGATCTATCAGGCCCGCCTGTAAAAGGCCATTTCTTTTGCTATTTTAATATGCATTAAAAACTGCTTCATGGATTACTTCAAACTCTTCTGGTTATTAGAAAGTCAGTTTTAAGTGTTTCTAGTCACAAAGTAACTTTACTTAATGATGCAGCTGCGAGAAATTTGCTTCATCATACCCACGATGTAGTAGTGTGTTTTGTAAGTTTATTGCGTATATGTGAATGGTTTATTCCACTTTATGTACCCCTGTTGGAATGGTTTTGCCCTAACCTGAGAACCTCCCCTATACCTGTCCTTCATCCCTTTGTCCGTCCCTTCTCCCTGGAGCCTTCCCTGTCATTCAGGAAAACCCTGCCTTCCCTCCCTGTCAGTCTATGTAAACCCATCCCTTATACCTAGAATGTTCCTTGTCATTTAAGTAGATTCCTCCCGAAGATTTGCTGATGTATGATTTGCACCACCCTTTGCAAACCCTATTGGTTTATGGACTCCTGGGTCCCACCTTCTGTTACACCCCCTTACTTTCTGATTGGTCTGTCCCATGGGTCCCTCCTCCCTATTTAAGTTGGTGCAGCCCGGAGGGTGGCGCCATTTTGCCTCCGGTCTCCCTCAGGGAAATAAACCCCTTGAGACACCAAGCAGGGGCCTATCTCGCCTCCTTTGTCTCTCGCCTCGATGCACACTTCCAGCCATTCCCCTCGCAACGCTGTATGAGCTGCAGCAGCTCGTCCCGCTGCACCGCCACCCAAACGGGCCAAGACAGCTACGCGGGGGCGGCCACACTTGGCACCGCGCCTCAGGGCAGGAGTTAGCCAGTGTGAGGTCTCGTGAGACCTAGGCCAGGCAGAAAGGCGGTGGCGTCACCACGAGAAGCACATCCAAGAGCAATGGTTCTGGCACTGTGTTCTGGATGTGTGGGTTTTCTGCCAGAAGAAAGCATCTCTTCATTAGGTTATGGTAGTTTGTTTTTAAATCTTTGCTGGTAAAGGCTGTAGATCTGCTACACTCAGATTCTTCACACCCACCTGCATGTAATAAGGAGCAATCCTTGAACCAGAAAGAGAACTAGCCAGAAGGCTGGAATGGGTGGCCATGGGCTAATGCATGTGTGAGGGTGATAGGGGGATTGCAGCACCAATTTGGGCTATCTGAACACCAGTGGAGTTGAGGTATTGGCTTGTCTGATAAAGTTTATTGGGCTTTCACTGTACACAGACTTCATGAAAATAAATAAATCCATCGCTCTGAAATTTAGGTATTTAGTGCTGATTGCTCTGAAGGAGCCCAAAGGGAAATTAGAAATTCTGTCTTCAGAGCAGGGCTTGAATAACGTTATAACTACATGAAAACAATGAGGGGAAAAAAAAATTAAACAGCTGCTTTTGAAATAAGTACCATCCATTCTGTGCTGTGAATAAATCAGGGATCTCTGTGAAAAAGAAGGTATATGATCATATGTTTAAACTCTTTCTTACTTTAAATTCCTTGTAGAACTGCATTAACACTGTGCAGAAACTTGTGATCTAAAGTGCTTTCCTTTTTCATTTCTTTAATTCTTAGCATGGCTTTGAAGTATCAGGTCCCTATGTATTGGGCAAATGAGGAGCCATGGATGCTGCCCTTACAGCCACTCTCTGTCTCCAGTATGGCCCTGTTCACAACACTGAACTCTGTGTCAAAAAAGGACAAATTTTAAGAGTAAAGAAGGAATTGCCAACAGTATTCAAGGAAAGTGAAGACAATTTTATGCTAAAAAAATTACTCAGGAAGGTATAAAACCAGCACATTACATGTTTTGAACCAATGAAGAAGATTTCTGTATTTTGTGTTGCAGAACACAGTTGGGTTCTTTTTAATCCCATCCGCCAACTAAGAACCACACAGCTGCACACTCACACCTGGCACTAGAGGGATGAGGGGGGAAATTAGGGGGAAAAAAGCAGATATGAATTGAGATGCAGGGAGTTTAACAGGTAAAGCAAAAGCCACACATGTAAGCAAAGCAAAAGCAGGCATTCTTTCACCTCTTTCTATGGGAAGGCAGGTGTTCAGTCATCCTGAGAGAATCTGGCCTCCATCACACCTAACTGACTTGAGAAGACAGTTGTCACCACTCTGTATATCTTCCCCTTCCTTCTTCCTCAGCTTTAAATACTCATGCCATATGGTATGAGGTATCCCTTTAGTCCATTTGGGTTAGCTTTCCTATCTAAATCCTGTAGAAAACCTTTAGTGTTCCCTCCTAAACCGTTGTGCACCCCCAGTCTGCTCACTGTTGGGGTGGGGTGAGAGGCAGCAAAGGTGTTGGCCCAGTGCAAGCCCTGTGCAGCAATAACTAAAACATCCCCAGCACAATTTTCCAGCACAATTCCATGCTAGCAACTGTGAGGAAAATTATCTCTATTCCAGCCAGAACTAGCACAATAGTCTATTGCATCTCAGTAATGACATAAAATGAGATGAATGCTACAGTAGTGTTATCATTTAATAGATCAACTGCACAAATGTCATTGTTTATACACGTTTACTGGAACAAATATACCTTGAAATGAACAGAATTAATCAACAGGTCACTCCCACCTCTGCCTTTCAGAGAAAGCTAAATCAGTTCCTTACATGCAGCTGCAGGAACAGAGTACCAAGCAGAGAGTTTAGTATGCAAGCAGCTGCCGTTCTGCTTCTGCCTAAGTGAGAAAACATGACTGTTTCAACAAGCTGTTAGTAACTCTGTGTATGTGCTGTGTAATGTATTATGCAAATTTATTCCTTTAAACATTAATTTGAGGTCAGTATGGAAAAATGCCAAAATTCTTATAGTTAGATGAAAAACTACACTTTGATAAGGTTAGCTACTAATTTTGTTAATTTCTTATTGCAACCCATATAAAACCATTTGATCTTGTCATTGTAAATACCAATTTTCTTACACTTTAATCACTTCAGTCTTTATTAAAATTTGTACCAGCCTGTTCAGTCAATAATTGAACAAACAAAAGCCTGCACTCAAGTTAACGGCACAGTTTTCTTCCCTGTGTAACTGCTACCAAATAGTGGCCAGCTGGGCTTGTTGTGGGGCTGAATGCCCAGAGTTTTTTGGAATGGCAAAGCAAAACAATGCTGCATAGGCTGAGGCCAAGCAGTGTTACGAAGACTTGGACTTAAAATGCCACACTACATATACATATTTGGAAAACAGGAAGCCTGATTATCTCTGCTGAGATCTGATTGTGACTAAACTGGTAGCTAATGTGAGGTGCTTGTCTTGAACAGATATAAACTTGTGATTTGGCTGTCCATAGTGAAGTGATGGGTGTTCAAAGATTGAAGTCAGAGGGTGTACAGATCACAGTGCATTTCAGTTGGTTTTCAGTTATGGAGCATTGCACCGGAACTTATTCTGCCTAGAGGGCCTGCTTAGATCACAATCAAGTTAACTGATTAAGAAATACACTATCAGTATGCTAGAAGACTAAAACCAGCATGAAAGAGAAGTGTGTATTTTCCAAAATTTTTTTGGTAGCTGCAGCTCAGTGGCATTGCTAGCCCGTACAATATTGTCACTTGACTGATAACATATTTGCTGTTTGTAGTATGGTTGCGGTTTTTTGCCATATTGCCTTTTCCAGATCAATTAAGAGATGAATCTAATGCGCCAATCTAATCTTTGTTAAGGAAGCTTTTACTGGTTTGTGGGGAGGCAGACCAGAGGATCCTGTAGGAATGCTATAAGAAAATATAGGAGCACTACAGGAATATGAAGCCATTTTCCAGTTTTAGGAGAGATATGTCATGAATGAAGAAAGCAAATGCCAGTATTCTTAGGCTGTGTTTATTCTGCTGTGCAAAGATTTGATTCAGGGAGTGATGGTGACGTAATGGCTGTTGAGGATAAAAAAGGGCTAAACTTTCATCTCATACAAATCTTTTGTCAGCAAACTTCTGCATACGCTGTGGCCAGTCACAAATATTGGTCATGTGCTACTGAAAAAACTCCCATCGGTGCAGAATCTTCTTCACAGAATGACAGAATTATTAAAGCACAGGGTGCCACCATCCAAATTATATGAGTCTGACTGAGAGCTGTGCAGTCAGAAGTGTTAAATTTCAATGAAAATCCTCCACAAAGGTCCTGACTCCAGTCTGCATGCAGTTTATGGCAGAAAAAATGCTGAACACTTCTGGTTGCCACCCCACATCTCCCACAGGTCTTCCTTGCTTGCTGTGGCGTCTAGCCCGACGGGACTGAATATTCCCAGGCGCCGGTGCAGATACGTGGGTAAAAGCTTGAGGGAGCAGGGTTCCACTCGCCTTCTGCAGGTCCCTGCCTTCGAGGGCCAGCAGTGACACAGACAGCAGCCACTCAGATAAAGACTCCAGAGCTCCCTTTGTAAGAGAACATGTCTAGCTTTATTGGGAGGGGAGAGCCCCCACTAGATCCAAAACTCTCAAAGGGCAGTCNAGTCACAAAACTTCGGGCAAATTACACGAGGACTTCCTAAGAACTTTCTAGGCTCTAGGGAGTGACTGACAGTCGGGGTGCTGCTTAATATGGGGAGAGGGAGCATAACAGGGAGAATTAGAGCGAGGGGTTGGAACCGGGGCACACCAGCTGACAGGAGTAGGGGGAGAATCTCGGGACAAACCAAGCCTGGGAAAGGGCATAGGACGCAACACTTGCTGATCCTTCTGCTGCCATTTTTCATTGTATTTCTGCTTAGTTTTTTCCACCACCATGTTTTTCTGGTCTGTCTTTCACTCTTTTGCCCCCTCTACCCTCATTCTGAGTAAATGTAGATCTGAAATTTTTCAGACTGCTTGACTGAAGGCAGACAATCAGCTTAAAATCTTTACATTTCAGTGGTTAAACTTGTCAAAACTAAAGCAATTATAAATGGGTTTTGTTGGCTATGTTCTTAAAATCCAGCAGTATTTGCATGAAAAGATGAAAATTGAAATGCATTTCTTGGTACATAAGAAAGTGTTATTGTACTGGCATGACAAAATAAAAATACTGAACTATAGTAGCAGTTATAATTAATTATTAATCAGGAGGGTCTCAGAGGTTCTGAATTATGAACAGAAACATTCTTCTAAATTATCCAGAAGTATACAGAGTCCTAACTAGGTTTGCTAGAGTTTTTAATGATGAAAAGTACAAAGGCCTGATCCTTCTGCATTCAAGCCCAATTTCATGCTTCGCACTGCATCTCTTTTATTAGGTTTGTTCAGATTTGCTTAGTGTATCTCTTAAAATAGGATTTTGTTAACATTTTAACCTTTGGTTTGCTATATCTCTTTGAATGGTCTCACATATTTGCAATGCAGTGTCTGTCATTGTGCTGTGGATCTTTTCAATGCAAGCTGACTGTAAATTTAAATGTTTGATGCTCCTGAAGTTCTGATAGGTCAACATTTGTTTTCATCTTGAAATGGGGTTATGTGTATGGTGTATCGGAAGTTTGCATTATAAGCTTCTAAAAATAAGTAATCTTGAAATATAAATTTTCTTTGAGGAACTGTGAGGGAAAAATAAACATATTAATAGAAAATTTTGTACCTGTTATGTTTGGTTTTGCATTTGGTTTTGAAAATCAGTGAGAGATACAAGTCATCTGTGTAGCGTTTTAGTAAAAAATCCCAACCACTTGTAAATAAAATCATTTACCTAGATTAAAGCATTGTAGTCATCATGCAAGAAACTTTTGAAAAATATGAAAAGGACTGTACTGAGAAACTAGTTGTTCTAAAAAATTTGTTTTGGATTACCTCCCAAAAAAGTTAAACATTTTTTCCCCCTTAAATGGTTAATAGAAAGTGAATAATACAATAGTGGTAAATAGAGTTTGAAACATTTCTCTCTATTCTTAAGCAATGAGAATACTTTCATGTTTTCCTTAGATGCTTGAGAGTAATATGGACATAATTTTCCTATATTAATAAAACTTTAATTTTTCAATATACTTGTATAACTCTGGAATAATTTATGTTAATGTTTATTTACTTCTGTAGAGGCAAAAATACATATGTATAAAAATTTATTATTTGAGATGTAGGGTGCACTTTCTCAGACAATGATTCCCAGTTTGAGGAGAATAGGCTTTTCAATTTTGCATGTGGAATGTGGTACATGCTGTAAAATTGCTGATCAATATTTGATGAATACTAATTTTCAGTTAAGTCATTTTGTATGTGAAAGAATTTTTTTTAGGTTTTTTTCAGTTGATTGATTGGTTGGTTGGTTGGTTGGGTTGTTTTAATTTTCTTTTCTGAATTTTTCAAAAGCACCACAGTTTTACTAGCACATCCTGTGCACTAGCACAAATATTTAGGAAAACCGTAAAAAATGAATTTGAATATTACAATAAAACTAATTTTAGTCTGCAAAAGTAGTGCCTCTATGTAGAGTGAAGTATTCAGGTAACTAAAAGTTTACAGAGGTAATGATGATTGATATGAGTTGTTCCACTAGAAAAGAGACACTATAATATATGCAGTAGTCATGAGCAAAAAAATACAAAATTAGGTGCTTTTAAAAATGTGCTAATGAGAAACTATTAACTCAACATGTTCACCAATAATTTTGGATAATGGATATCTGAGAATCTTGTCATTTGTTAGGAGCCAATTTGCGAAGAAACAGGAAAATTTGTCAAAGAAATTGGCTCATAATGAATCAAATAGTCTGTTGGCTTCAATAAATCTGTCCTTTGAAAATCCCTGAGCTCCCTCAGACTTCCAGTCTACTACTGCTTTAGAGACTTTGGACTTAACATTTCCTCAAGGCAGATTTTATAAAATTAAACGACATTTCACCTCCCAATAAATATAAGTAGATGGGTATTGTGGAATGATTATTTAGCAGTAGTTTCTAAGGACCAATGTTTATATTCTGATATTAAATATATGAAACATCTAATATAATCATGTGTTTTCATGGTTTACATTATGGACTCATTTGAATTGCTATTCTTTCATGTTGAGATATTTTAATAAAGCATGTAATACATAATTATATAACATAGATCTATATATGAATTGTATATTCTAATATACACAGTTTGAATGTAATATATAGAAACATATGATGTATTATTATGTAATTATATAATTCATGTATTTTTGGAGGCTGGAAAGCTGCCCAGCAGAAAAGGACCTGGGGGTTCTGGAAGACAGCAGCTGACCGTGAGGCAGCGTGTGGCCAGGTGGCCAAGAAGGCCAAGGCCATCGTGGCCTGTGTCAGCAGGAGCAGGGCAGGGACCGTCCCCCTGTGCTGGGCAGCGCTGCGGCCACAGCTGGAGTGCTGTGTCCATTTGTGGGCCCCTGTGAAGCAGAAAGACATTGAGGGGCTGGAGCGTGGGCAGAGAAGGACAAAGGGCTGGGGAAGGGTGTGGAGCAGAAGTCTGATGAGGAGCAGCTGAGGGAGCTGGGGCTGTTCAGACGGGAGAAAAGGAGACTCAGGAGGGATCTTCTTTCTCTCTTCCATCCCAGAGAGGTGGGTGTAGTGAGGTGAGGGTCAGGCTCTTCTCCCATGAAACGACCAACAGGACAAGAGGAAATAGCCTCAAGTTGCACTGGGGGAGGTTTAGATTGGATATTAGGGAAAATCTTTCACTGCATGACTTACCAAGCACTAGAAGAAGTTGCCCATGGAAGTGATGGAGTCAGCATCCCAGAGGAGTTGAAAAATCATGAAGATATGGTGCTCAGGGACATGGTTTAGTGATGGATGTGGCAGTGCTGTATTAATTTTTGGACTTGAGGATCTTGGAAGTCTTTTCCAAACTAAATGATTCTATGATTTTGTGATTATATGGTATATAAACACTACTTTTTAGGGTTAACTAGAACCTTTTCTTAGTATTTTTCCCATTACCTATATTCCTCACACCAGAAAAATCTCTAGGAAGGGTTTGAAATATTTTAATCTTAATGTCTCAACAGAGATAATAGAGCCTACTACTATAAATTTTCAAGCTTGGTCCTTGAAAACAAATATCAGTGGCTTTTTTAACCTGTAGGATTTAAAATAATTTCTACCATGCTTATATGGGATTTAAACAGAAATGTATGCTGCTAGCTCAACACAGGATGTGAAATTTACAACTTCAAGGAAATATTCTCAAATTGTAAGGGTAGCAGACTGGAAAAACACAGAATGACATAATTACTGTGGTTTGAGCAGTTATAAAGTTCCATGCTTTTACTTTCAAAACTATCTGTATGAAAAATTGGAAGGTAGATGACAAAGTTATTTACATAGTCTTCTTCATTTGTCACTGTCACAGACACCACATCAATGTTAGAGGAGACAGAGCTGACTGAATATTTCCCAGCAAGTTCATAATTCAGTTTATTGTAAATCCCGTTTAAAATAATGGCATGTTCTACCTGAAATTTATCTCTCCCTCCATGTCTCCATCCAAAAGACATACATCAATATTTCCTGCTGTTTTTTCATTTAGTCCTACAGCTGAAATTTGTCTAAAAAAAAAAATTCTGAATTTTTTTATCACATCAATTCTCTGTCTCTTGAATTATCATTCTGGAATGTTCACTTACTTTTCTTGGAAAGTACAATATTTTAATAGTGCTGCAGGAAGTAATTGACAACCACTCTTGTTTTTGACATTTTGGGGGAATGGAACAATATAGTAACTGGTTTCTTAAGGGAACATCTTTTAACATTTGACTGAAGTATTGTGGAAAAAACTTTTTAGTAAATAAAATATAATGACTGTATGCTATTTAATCAAAAAGCACTGATTATCAAGGTACTCAGAATACAACTTCAAACTGACTTTTCTTGAATAGTAACAGGATAAAGATGTTGGGTTCTTTTTTCTCAAATTATCGTACATTTTTAACATTTGTCTTCTGATTTGGAAAAAACAAACATCTCATTTTGAAACAAGGTTTTTTTTGTAAACCACATTAGAGTTAGCAAGGTTAATTTTATGTTGTAAGTCACAATGTAAAGTAAAAATGTAATACAAAATTTCAAAGCAAAGAAGAATAACACTCTTGATAAGAAATAGTATAAATATAAAGTATAAATATCAAAAATTCTACAATTAGAAATCAAGTTATATATTTTAAATTGCCCATCTGTGAAAACACCATAAGGTGTTATAAAGATGTTACAAAGACTGTTATAGGCCATACAGTCTGATAATACGAGATTAGATCTATATGGTTGAACAACTTCATTATATCATATTAAATTAATAGTTCTAATATAAAGTCTATTTTTTTGAAAATAGTGCATTCCTGCTAATCTTTTTATTTTAGGGTAAACCACATAAAGCAAAAGGACATTCCAGGTACACGTGCAGTAATTGTTACTTAGGATTTGCTCTGTAAGGCATGGTGACTGTGTTAGAATTAGTACTACATTGGACATGTGAAAAACCAAGTGCTTTATGTCTGCAGTGTCTTCTGTCTTCAGTGCTTCTGTCTTCCCCTTAAAAAAAATCAGAATAACTACCTAAAAGACTACTATATTGGGATTTTTCCTGAAGAGATGTACCAGGCCAGTCCCAAATATAATTGCTTTTGTAAATGTTAGCTGCTGTAGGAAATTGGGATTTTAATTTACCAAGGGGAATAACTACTCAACCACGCAGTGTTTCTGACACAGACTCTATCCTGGTATGATTTAGGAGGTGATACCTTTGATTCAATAGCTGGTATACTCATTGTAATTCACTGAAAGGTGACTGATTTGACATACAGTGGTTGCAACTAAAAAGGTAATTGTCTTTTGGGAGAGAATCCACTAAGAGCTAAAAGGTGAAAATCACTGAAAATGATGACTTCTCCAAAAGCAGAATGAACTTTTACAGGGTGATCTCTGCACAAAATACTTGTTCCGATAAATGTATCCAATTCCTCCTCTGATGGGAGATTTGCCTTTGAATACTCTTGTAGAGCTGCTTGGTATTTGCTGCTGGCCAACCCCAGAAAATAATTTAAACTTGAAGTGTGTCATAGAATTCTACTATTCAGCTCCAGAAGTAACACAATACTGCAGATTTCCGTCATAACATCACTGTGAAACACGCAGTCTGGAGTTTTACTATGTCTGTTGTTTCTGTAGCTAGAATATTCACATTATATACTAAATGAAGTTAACTTCCAGAGTGACAACACTACAAATTCAGTCAGTTTTGTGAGTATCATATCCCCCTTTTTATCACTTTTGGTTTGTTTTGATTTAGGGTTTTTTTCCATACAATTAATAGATGTAAAAAACTGGGATTTCTTAATGAAGTTATGCATTATCAAAAATTGTATAAAATCACCAGAAAGTTAAGCATCTTAAGTTATTTTTACTTATAACTTACATTGCATACCTCATGCTTTCTTGGAAATACATGCCTTGACTTTAAATTGAATATTTGTGTTGAGTCTTAAATTTCTGCTAGATTTAGAAAAATAATTATGAAGTTTGTATTTATGAACATCTGATTTTGACAAAGGGACAGATTGTGTTCTTACACCAAGTTTGCACTAGGCTATA
>WEZZ01005602.1:1132-21464 GCA_013400585.1 Chloropsis cyanopogon
TTTTTTTTTTTTTTTCTTTTTTTAAATTCCTTTCTAGGAAATGAAGGCTCTGTACTGCTCACTCAGGCTCACAATGGCTTTAAAACTCAATAAACATCTCTGTCAGCATTTTAGAGATCTCACATGAAGAGTACAGCCTAAGAAGAGGCTCTCCGTGACAGTGAAGTTGCACTCAAAACAGAATTGCAAGTCTCCACTGTGGCTTTTTGCTTTTCTTTATAATATTTAAAGTGAACTTTCACTCAGTGTTAGGCAACATGAAAGAGGGAGAGTAAGCTGGTAAACAGCTCGTTCTGAGAAAAGCACAAACATTTTGGTAAAACTTCATGCTTTACACTGAAGTTCTTAGAACAATATTTATTAATAACATTATGATTACCAAAATTTAGTGTAGTAATATGTGTTTCAGTGCACATTGTTTTAAGGCAACATTCACAGTAAGGAACTATGTTACTTCCCTGCTTGGAGGAGAAGAGATTGGTCTTTAAAAGGAAAAAATTAAGTATTTTAATATAAGTTTTTGCTATCCTGTGAGATTTAAGCACACTTAGCTGTTAAGACACTGAACACCACCTACACACTGGTCTCTGTTGTTCAGATCAAGAAAATACCGTAGGGTGGTTTTTGTGTTTTGCACTACTTTGTGCACCACAGCTCCAGGTGCTTCTTTTTTGGCTAGCTCTACATACAGTTTTAGGCTTTTGGACTGTCTCTACAAATGCAAAAATGTTGATTCTTCTTGCACAGGAAGAATTCAACTAGGAAATATGCATGCATGTATAAGGTATTCAAGTCCAAGTGCACTTGATATTGCATTTTGAAACTAGAGATAAAAATATTATATATTACAGTCAGGGTAGCGAGGAATATATAAAAGAGCCACATGCATTCTCTTAAAAGAATTGACAAGAACAGTAACACAAAACAACTCAGCATTAACCCAGTGCTACGTTACTCAAGACCAGTCATCTTTGATCACACACACATTGGTTGCAGTATTTAGTTTATACAGTTTGACTCAACAATCACTATTGTAGAAACCTATCAAGTTCAGATACATAGACACTTTATGCAGCATGGTGATGTTGTGAACATGTCAAAACTAGTACTTGTTACTAAATCTGGGCAAAACTCTTCATTTAAGTTGTCCTAAGGACAGCTCTTCTTGCTGATCACTGGAACTATTTACTCTTGTCTAATATCCTCCAAGAATGCTCCAATTCTTCCATGCAACAGTAATACGTGAAATATCGACTCAAGTTTGCACTTCTTCTAAGTTTCTAAGTTTTTTTTTTTATTTATTTTTTAAACTCTATATTTAGACATAAAGTGGGAATTCCACAGCCCTATTTAAAGCGCACAATACAGTAGGAGAAGGTGCTGCTTTGACAGGAAAGTATGATCCAGACCTTAAACTAAATTTACTCAGCTACTGATTGCAAGAGAACTATTCTGTTACATCAGGATAAACTTGATTTGTGTGCAAAACAGATGCAATACACCAGAAAAGCTAGTAGGTAGAAGCTCACTTCACCACTAGGTGAAATCAGGTACTTTCTAACACAAGCAGAGGCACCTGAAAAGGAGAAGTTGACAGAGCACATCCCTGTAACTCAGGAGCCAATGTAACTCTTGGCAAACCGTTTTCGCTCTTTCGCCAACCAACACCACTTGCCCACTGATCAGTGTTTAGGGAATTCGTGTTCCCTGCTGTGATCTCAGCTGGACACCACCCAAACATACCTGGTGGGTCAATGGAGACATGCACAAAACTCAAACCAATGAACAAACAGGAGGTTTTTTTATGCCTCTTGGCTACTGACATCCAAATCGTCAGGGAAAAAACATGACTTAGAGCCCCAGCAGAAAAGCTGCTTGCAGTGTTCATGAAAATGCATATTAATTATGGACATGAGTACAGCACTACACAAACAAAATGTCATTACCCCTCTTGATAGTATTCTTGAAGCAAGAGTTATAATAATACATTACCTGCTTTCATCTACCTTACGTCCCAAAAATAACACATTTCACAACTGACTGGTTTAAGTGTGTGTTGCAAGCACACTATTACTGCTTCTGCTGCTCTATGCCCATACACAAAGGGTCAGATTCATTTTTTGTCCCATTGGACTGAGTATGTATTGAAGAAAATGCTCAACACAAGAAACCCTCTGCTTGTACTATGCATGAGTAAACAGCTTTGGAATGTGACTTTGAGAGTAACCACTCATATCAAAGTGATCACTTAATTCTGCAAAATTAATCTAACCCCCTTCAGCAAAAAAAAAAAAAAAAACAATAACGCAAGCCCAGAATATTTAGATGTTTGGCTCTGTATGTGCTTGTAATCTTTTCTTCTTTAACATAAATCATGGTGGGAAAGCTATCTCTTAATTTCTTCAGATTTCTCTACTCTGAAGTGCCTGGCCACACCAAAACACATTATTGTACAACACCCCAGTCACATAACCACAGCAACCAGCTGCCACGACCTGAAAACAGGGCTGCACATTTATGGAAAGCTGTCCTTCATACAGCAATTAGCAATTATACAGTAATTAATGATGTAAGACCTATTCAATACATGCAATATTAGTAATTTTTGTCTTTTTTTTTGTACCAAGTCCTAACAGTATTTGCACTGGCAGGAAACAAGGGCAGGAACAAGAGAACAAACACAGACTTTATCACCAGGATTATCTAAATGAGAATTTATTTCTTTGTCTCCAGTTCCAAAGTAATCTGGAATAAGGATGGAGACTTAGTGCACAGAGTGAAAACTCTATAAAATAAAGACACATGAATGCATAATTGAGAAGGCATAGGATCAGTAGTCAGGGTGAGTGTATTGAAGAAGCACACAGCTGATTTATGCCAGGATTTAAACCACTGTTTTCAGCCTCCTGGATAAGAACAGCACTGAAATATTCCATGGATAAAGCACTTCTAGAATTGCTTAGCAGGCAAAAGAAACCCCTCAGTGGTACCAAGTGCAATTAAAATTTTCTAATACTAAACCATCTAAACCATCAATATGGTCAACGCACAGGAAAGGAAGGGGATAATGAATGCCTTGATGAGCAGCGAGCATTACTGAACTCTAGATCATGGGCAAGGCAAGCAAACAAAATGAACCTTGATGGAAGCAGAAGGTGAAGTGCTGCAATATACAGGCTATTTGCCATTGCTTCAACAGAGGGTTGAATCCTCCAGTAGTTTAAAATACTGAGATAAAAACAAGACACTTTCTGAGCAGCTGATTTGCTGCTTAAACAAGTTACATAGGAAAAGTAATAATGCAATTGATGATTCACTGATTTTTTTTTATTTCAAATATTTAGAAAATATATTTATACAAAAATAAAATCCTTTTATATTTTCTGAAATACTTTTTTTTTTTTTTTAAATGACAAAAGCAAAACAAAGGATCCAGCAATTGGATATCTGAGAATTACTAATCAGCTGTTCCAAATGCAAGACACTTTTTGTCACACTTTATCAGCAAATATCTCTGTCCCCAGGCTAATACTTGGAGGGGATTTTTATGTTCTACCGTATTCCATGCATCCTAGGATGGGGTTTGCCCTCTTGGCTACAAAGGCACAAACTGCTGACTGCTACTGAGCACCACCAGATCCCTTCCTGCAGAGCTACTCTCGAGCTAATCCTTTCCCAGTTGATACATATGCCCAGTGGTACTCCATCCCAGGTGCAAAACCTGGCATTTGACTAGTGGAATTTCATCCCATTAATTACTGCATAATGCTCCAGTCTATCTAGATCCCTCTGCAAGGCTTTCTGTCCCTCAAGACAGTCAACAGCACCTTCCAGTTTGGTGTCACCATCAAAGTTGCTAATGGTGCATTCAATTCCTGCGTCCATACCTTTGATAAATATGTTGAGCAGCTCTAGGATTGAGCCCTGAGAACAGCACTGGTGACTGTGTCTGACCAGCCAAACACAACCCCACTCACTGGAACCCTGGGAGCCCTGCCCTGCAGCCAGCTCCACACCCAGCACACCATGAACCCCCNTCTCGAGCTAATCCTTTCCCAGTTGATACATATGCCCAGTGGTACTCCATCCCAGGTGCAAAACCTGGCATTTGACTAGTGGAATTTCATCCCATTAATTACTGCATAATGCTCCAATCTATCTAGATCCCTCTGCAAGGCTTTCTGTCCCTCAAGACAGTCAACAGCACCTTCCAGTTTGGTGTCACCATCAAACTTGCTAATGGTGCATTCAATTCCTGCGTCCATACCTTTGATAAATATGTTGAGCAGCTCTAGGATTGAGCCCTGAGAACAGCACTGGTGACTGTGTCTGACCAGCCAAACACAACCCCACTCACTGGAACCCTGGGAGCCCTGCCCTGCAGCCAGCTCCACACCCAGCACACCATGAACCCCCTCCTCCCACAGCTGGACAACTTGTCCAGAAGGATGCTGTGAGGCACAGTACCAAAAATCTCACTAAAATGCAGAAAAACTACATTCACCATCTTTCCTTCCCCACCAGGTGGGTGACCTTACCACAGAAAGATCAAATTAATTAAATGAGACTTTCCCTCTGTGACCCATGTCGATGGCACCTGATGACTGCATGGTTCTTTAAACATCTGTCAGCAGTACTCAGTACAACCTCCTCCATTATTTTTCCAGGAACTGAGGTTGGTCTAGCAGGCCTGCAGGTCCCTGGATCCTTCCTCCCACCCTCCTGGTAAATAGGAGTAACAGTGGCTGGCAGAGACCTCCCCGGGCTCCCAAGGCCTTTGGGAGCTGATGGAGAGGGGTCCTGCTGTAACACCACTGAGATCCTTCTCTGCTCAGGGATGAATCCCAACAGGCCCCATGGACTTGTGACCATTCAGCTGATACAGGGGGTCCCTCACAGTTTCAGCGCCCACAAGGGGAAATCCATGCCCCAGCACTCATGGGCCTCCAGCTCTGGGGATCGGGCACACCAAGGTCTATCACCAAAAATTGAGGCAAAACACACATTGAACACCTCTGCTTCTTCTTCATCCCTATTAGGCAGGTGACCATCTTCAACAAGGATCAGTCCAATGTTTTCTTTAGACCTCCCCTTGCTATTAATGTTCTTCAAAAAGCCTTTCTTGTTATCTGAAAGAGCAGTGGCCAGTTTCAACTGTAATTGAGCTCTGGCCCTTGGTGCCTTCTTCATGCACAGACAAACCACTGTAATCCCCCTGAGAAGCCTGACCTCACTTCCAGAGATAGCCAGATGTAAGTCACTACCCAGACCCAGGAGTTACAGAGCTATTAATATGAACAGTACAGATTAGTGTTTATCCAGGAAGTCAAATCAAAGTTGCAACATCAGTCTTCCAACTTTTCATTCCCTTCCAGACAATACAAAAGCTAGAAGCCATTTGATTTTTTTGCAAAATACAACACTAAAAAGAAATCGAGCACTTCTCTAGACATCATTCTAAATGGAAGAAAGGACACTGGCAATAGAAAGCTTGTTCTTTGAAAGAAAATAGTAAAACTCACTGCCTAACTGTTGCCAGCTGAATTTAAACAAAAGACAGGACCAAAATCTCTATGCATCCTCTCAACCGGGGAAAGAAGAGTTTATGATTTGTACCCAAATTCTGCAGCACAAGCCCATCTCTAATTAAAATGAATTAGATTTAAGAAGGAGATGATAATAAATATATAAATTTGACTCCTGTGGTGAGAGAGGCCTGTGTGCCAAATTATTGCCAAGGGCAAATTTCTATGGTCAAGCTATAAGGCTACAAAAATAAGGGTTTATAATAAAAGTACTTACAGATGCTTAACTCCAGCAGTGCTTTCAGAGACTCCTGTAACAAATGCTACCTTGAAAAGACAAGGTCCACAGTCCATTCACTGTGTTTAATTGCAATGCTGATTCAACATTTATCTTCCCAAAGAAGCAACAGGGCATTGCTATCAGCTCTGGCATCTCAGATGGAGCACATTCCAGAAATTCTGCGATGTTCTACTTACACAGCAGCTGCGAGAAACTTTCTAAAGCAAGTTTTTTCCATGAAAAGATAATGTATGTAAAACATACATGGGTATAAATGAGCTCTTGTAAAGTCAACTATCTAAATTAAGCACAACGATTCCACAAGATGCACTGGATAAACAGACAGCAAAAAAAAGGAAAGGGAAAAGTTTATCCAAAGACATTTCAGAATATGGAGTGTAACACTTTTTATAAGTCTAACTTTGGAAACAAAGCTTTTCACTTTGTAACGAGATACATTGTTAATAGCAGACTATAGAGACAAAGGTAATAAAAATGAGGCACTACAACCTTGAAGGTTATCCACAGCTGCCAGGAAGTTTTTAATTAAGATGAGCCATTTCACCCAGTAATTGGAGGAGAGGCAGCAGGGACACACTGTCACATCAGCCTTCTAACTCCAAGGCTCTTATCAGCCTCTCTTTCTCCCTTAGGACTCCACAATCATCTCTTCCTAACTCTTTCTCTATAAAGGAAACACAATGCTGGGTCTGTATTAGGCACAGAGGTGTGTATTTTAAAAAGACCAATCATAGCCTAAGGAACCCAGACCTGTGGTTTCAAGAGTATTTTAAAGGTGTTATGGTATAAAGGAGCTACAAAATATGACTGCCCACATCTTTATCTATTCACAGTCATGCCAAAGGGTGCAAAAGGGTAGTACCTCCAAAGGCTGGGCTCCAGGCCAGGGCCAGCCATATATCCATGCAATTTCCACAGGCAAGAGGCAATCATGGGGGCTAATTAAAGCACTTTGAATCCTATTCCTGTGTATGTTACTTTAGATCTGTGTTAGAGATCTATTGGACTCCACAGAACCATTTCCCACATTGCGTTCTCCTGCAGCTGGGGGTTGAACATAACACAGTTTTGTAACTGCACTTGGGTCTCTGTCCCTGTATCCCTGCATCCTAGATACAGCGAGATGGCACGGCTGATGGTTTGAGGGTATCTGCTGGATTCCCACTGAGTTAACAGCAGTGTCAACAAATGTTTGTTTTACCCCTTCTTTCTTCACTTCTTCCATACCTCAGGTCAGAGATGCTGCAGAGTCTATGTAAATCACCCAAAACCAGGAATATGCCAGTTTTACAGTTTTACAGCTCTTTAAGAGTTACCAGGCTATTGTAAAGGGGCTGCAACCCCTTTCAACATCTGGAACAAAACTAAACAGCCCAATGTGTGATTCAAAAAAACCCTGAATAACAAAACCACCACAAACGAAACCACCCCTGCCCACAGCTTCGTATGTCTTCTGTATTTCAGTGTACACCGTTACCTTTAAAGTAAATAAACAGCATAGGCTACATAGCTGAGCCAAAGGCTGTTATAAACATGAGGTTGGATTTCACCACAAACTTTTACTCAGTTACAATGGAAAAACTCCAGGTTGATGAGCACTCAATTGGTTTTGGAAGGGTTTTTTTGTTGTTTGCGGGGATTTTTTTTGTCTGTTGTTGTGTGGTTTGGGAATTTTTTTGTGAAAAAAATGTATGCAGTAACACAGTTTCTCTAATAGCATAATTATAAGACTTACAGGTACCTGAATTGTGTAAACGGCCAAGGACAGCAATGGGAATTACTTAGCTTAAGTTCCTAGAGATTTATCTCACAGTAATGGTTTGAATTTAAACAAAGTTAAATTTAGTTTACAGAGCATCAGAAAATTTCCTAACAGTAAAATATAGTAGACTGTGAAAGCAGTATCACTTGAGTCAGATAAAAATGGACACCAGAGGAAAATACAGTAGGACAATCCTGCATTGGCAAGCCTATCGGCCAAGATGATCTAAAGGGTTTTCTTCCTTCTTTGGTTTCTGTTAAGTGTGAATTGTTCACAAAGTGATTGCAGTCTAATATGTTAAAATAAAATATTCAGGAGCCACAGTAGCCACATCAGCTATTAGTCATTCCCTTTCAGCTTTCCACAGCCTTCTTCCTACCACATGAGAGCAGTTTTAAGCAGCAGAGAGGAGCAGAGCCTTTCTGCGAGGCTGCGACGTCACCCTTTGAAAGGCAGTGCACCCTGGAGTCACTGCATCCGACCAGGAACGCACACTTTGAACTTTTCAGCAATTCTTAACACCTACTGCGTCTCTGCTTGGGCTCTTGTAGTAGGATTAACACAAGTATGTGTGACAGGAAAAGCGGCTTTGATTTGCTTGTCTTCAATTCAACGGTCAGTGCACCAGTTCTGAACTGCTCAGACTGTGAACTAGCAGAGCTCTAGTTCAGAATAACTTGCAGAAGTTAATTATTTTGTAAACATCACAGATGTTTTTTGGTTGGTTTTATGTCAGCATTTTAATTAAACCTGAATTTTTTATGTTTTCAAAACAACAACAAAAAAAGACAGAATCCAACAAACTTGGTTCCTCCTTTGCAATAAAAAGCATTCTAAACATCTACTAAACCAGGTACATACTGTACATCACACTGTTTCCTTCATGGAGAAGAGTTAACCACAATTATGAGACATTTACAGCAGCAAACTATTTATTCCTTTCTGCTTCCTGAAACAACTAAAATATTAGGTCAAAGCAATAGTCTCAGTTCAGAAAAATATTCAAGAATGTGCTTAATTCTAAGCATGTCAACAATCCCATTAACTTTAATTAGATTTAAAGAGACGCATAAGTTGTTTGCTCAGTAAGGATATGATTTGTAATGTGCTTAACCTTAAGCACACACCTATATACCCTACAAAATGTACACACCACTTCAGAAATTAACCCAGAAAGAATGATGGAGTGAATACTAGCAAAAAGTATGTAAAGGTGCCTCAGAGAAAAAAATCTGAGAAATAAGATTTTCAAAATAAAATCCATTCCTACTTGAGAATGCTGTTTTGAAAAGCTCTTGCATTTCCTGAAAAAGTTCAAGGACTGGAGCAGGTACAGGTGACTCAACAATTCTTTAATAGTCAGAGGAAAGAGAGAGAAGCAATAAGATAGTTCAGGTACAGTTCTCTGCCTCAGGCCACAAGATACAATTCTACTACAAAACAAATTGTAAACATCTCTGTTCATCAAAATGCACAGTAAAGTAGTCCAGGACAGTTTTTGGCATTGCTGTCAGCTCTTTCTCAGAGTTTGATGTATTTTGATAATCTCTACAATAGTTTTCTGTTAGCAGAATGTAACAGGTTAGTAAAAATGGGTATTCTCCTTAAAATTAAACAAGGGCATCATTCACAATTTCCCATCCCGAGGCTTTCATTCTATAGTTTTTAAGGAAAAATTTAATCAAATTTTATTTAAAAGCTTACTTTATATTTGCTAAATTAAGATTGGAACTAAAATGCTAAAACCAAGCTCCTTTTCATCATTATCTTGATTATTTTTTCAGATTCAAATGAACGGTTATATTAAATTTCTTCAATTTGAGTTTAATTTTATATCTTCATTCTCAAGTGCTAGAAAGCTCTGCACTGCTTAGCAACTGGAATGAACACTCTGTGCATGATCAGTACTGCACTGCAATCTTTTCATGTAACTTTGTGTTTAGCTGGCGTATATAATTTACCAAATATCTCCTATTAAGAAGATTTTAATTTTTTTTTTTTAAACATACAAATTTAAAACTATTGTTAGCTTAAAATACCGTTTAGGTATCATGAGAACAAACGAAACTGTAATTGCTGTAAGTTTTAAGGAAGTTGTGGCAAACTGGTACTGGAAGAATTACTAAGAATAAAACCTGTACTTAGATCATATATGTTACTAATTTAGCATGAAGTCCTTACTTTATTGATGCCCTGTTGAGTAGAGACACATCTTTGAACTGCCCTGTTCTGAGGCTTCTAAGCACTCCAGAGCATGTGCCTGCCTTGCATGGAATTACACCATGCCAAGTCCTGACTCAGAAAACTGGATGTGTCCGATGTTTCTCATGTCCCCAAGGAGGGTACATGAAGCTTTTCAGTTTGGTCTGTGTCTTTATATCCAGCTTTCTGCAGGCTGTTTTTCTAAGAAGCACATCCATCCCGTGTACCTGCACTTCTAGCCCACCAATCAACCCCCCCTTCCTGCAGCACCATTTGTTATCTAGTGACAGCTGTTGGGTTGTTTTCTGGCACGTTCACTTTCAATCCCAGCTTTGGTACTGAAGGAATTCCCAGTGCACTGCTTTCAGGTCAGTTTAAAACACATAATCCCAAGCACCCAGATCCTGTTTAGACTAGCACCGTTTCCACTCAACACCAGGCTCTGACCATGCCATCACACACGGAGCAAAGCAGCAACCGAAGACAGTGCTGGCACATAAGGTTACAGCTTGGGACAAATCCTGGCAACAAAACAACACTGAAAACTCTGCATAAAATCTAAGGCCTGCTTGAATTTTTGGCAAAACCCCCACTGACTTCCATGAAGCCAGGAACGACCCACCTCCTCTCTCAGAACAAAGGAATGCTACTACTGAATATGGATTTAAATGTTGCCTGCACTGCAGCACACAAAACACACTTCACTGCTTCGCAGCACCGAGCTACCAACTCCCAGGGCTGCCTGCTCTGCTGAGGCCACAGATGCTGCTGAACTAAACCCAAGGCAAACAAGTGTCAGCCAAACTTTTCTTTTCTCCTTCCCTTCCCTGAGTGCTCTAATCAAAACATGGGGTGGGGAAGGGGGAGAAGGAGAGGGGGAGGAGGCACAGATTATATTTCAAATAAAAATAAATGCAGTTGTTCCCAAACCAGTCTCCAGCTGCTGTTTGTCATCTTCTCCAGGACACAATACACGTTGTCACTACTTGGAGCCACAGATTGCCAGCTAAGAAGGGTTGAAGGACAGGAATACACAGGTTATACTACTGAGATACAGAAAAGCTAAATGTAGGAAGCCTGTATCAGCCACCTGCACCACACATTTGGAATTTCCTGAGCATGTTTTAGTCAAATTACATTAACAAACCAAAATAAGAAAAGTTGAGGAGAGCAGGGAGAAAAAAAGAAAAGACTGTCAAAAAACATACCCACCAATAGTAAAGAAACAAAAATTAATTATTATTTTTTTGCATATTTTTTTAGAATGAATTGGGAAAAATAAGCTCTAAAAGGTCTTTAGGCCTATTTCTTAAAAAGGCAGTCTGTGCTAAATACAGTATTTCTCAATGGAGTATCTTCAACTAGATTTTACTCTAGCCTGCAATGCTGATCATGTAATTTCTGGTCCAAGGTTACTGACTTCCATCAGTGCTTATTGCTAGGATTATCATATTTAGGAACTACAGAAATTACTGTATAATAAATAATGGTCAATGAATCAGGCATGATGTCACCGGTGAATTATGCAGCTTCCCTCACAGTTGCCTACACTCACAGAACCTTAAAGATTAGATGGTTTAGCAATAGAATTTAGAAGTGTCCTTGGTAATGAAAGACACATTCAGGAAATTGAAAAGCTTTCAAGCTATTACTTTAGTTTGTTTCAAATCCCAGAGTAAGGAACAGAAAAGGTAGCAACTTTTCTCTCTGAAAATAAAATTACAGATTTTTACCTCTCTTTTTTTAACCAAACTCCCTAACTGGAGTTGCATTATTTATAGTCCAATTGCTTTCAAGGCCACAACACATATGAGAAATGCAATGAAAACTGACAGCAGTATGGATCTGCACTTTGTAAAAGAGTCTCAGTGGTTACATCTTTAATAATTCTAGTGAGAGAAAGGAGAAAAAAAAAAAAGGAAGCAATTTGGTGAAAATGTCAACATGCAATTCCACACAGGTCTGATTTTCCACTCAATGTTCCTCTTGCTGAGCTAGTGCTTCAGCCAAAGCTGATGGCACAAGGTACAGCTAGACAAGTATACAAACAAAAACATAAACACACAAACAAATTAACTTGAATATTCTAGAAACCAACATCACTGTTAGCAGTTCCTATATATAAACGCCCTACCATAAATGCAAGCTGAAAAGGGACTTTGCTTTCATCATAGCTCAGTATGAAAGGGTAAACAATATTCCTCTGGGAAAGATGTTAAAAATAAATGGGTGATTTTTATTGAGTGTTTTGCACTACTGGTTTTCTCTTTTGTGAACTCAGCTTTGGCTGGTTTGCCATGTTAGGGAGTAAGGGGAAACCAGCTGAACATAAACTGTTTTGAAGGTTTGCATCTGTAAACTTCTGAGACAGCCTGAGGGAGGTGGTGATAATTCAGTATCTTATAATAGCAGGCAGCACAGAGATCAAAGAGAAGGAAGACTTGGCTGAAACTAACTGTGACTGCTTGACTGTGTGAGGTACTAGTAAAAATAAATTATTTTTTATGCCTAAGGAAGGCTGTCTGAACTGCAGCCCTGTACACCTTCCACTTTTTGGGGCTTTGTACAGCCACAGGGCAGTAAGAGCCTCCTGCTGACAATACGTGTCTTTGATAAATACTTAGAATAGATGTGAAGGTTTGGCTACACTTGCCTGGTCTTTTCCTTGAAAATACAGTTTTTGTTCAACTAAAATTTGGAGCTTTTTATTTTACAGCAGAAAGTTAGGAAATTATTGAAACTGAAGCTCCTTGAAGTACAAGTAGAGACCATCTCACTGTGGAACACAGTAATTTGTTCAGATGCACCACCTCAGCATCTGGCCTAAGGTCCCAGTACTGAATACTGACTTCTTATAAAAAGCTAAAGCAGACTCTGTCACAAAATCTGTGTTTCATTTGTGTAGGATTTTTTTATGATGTTCATTAATTATGCCAGACTGCAAGTGTCTGGGTGTGATTTTGTCTCTGGGAAGACTCTGGAGGCTGGCTGACCTGTACAGAGAGACACTATTTCTTTCTGTCAACCTAAGACAATTGTATATCT
Organism: Chloropsis cyanopogon; assembly: GCA_013400585.1. NCBI lineage: Eukaryota > Metazoa > Chordata > Aves > Passeriformes > Irenidae > Chloropsis > Chloropsis cyanopogon. The sequence goes on from WEZZ01005602.1 coordinate 13,968, forward strand.
AGTACTGAACATGGTTCTCCAAATGCTACTTAAAATACTGTTGTACAATTTTTTCAGAGCATCTATTGCCAAAGAGCAGCTAGAGTACTTGACTTCAGATTTCTATCTTCATCCTATCACAAGAGCAAAACAGCAAGTGATGCAACCCAGACGCAGATGTTTCTTCAGCTTAGAGAAACATATTCAGACAAACTACATGGTGTTAGGTATGCCTATTCAATTTCATACAGGCCTTATGCTGCTCCTTCTTATTCATGAAGTATCCAAAAATATTAGGATCTGATTGTCTTGAGGTGCTCTTCCTTTTACACACCTCACTGCATTGCACAATGGTGCTGTTAGAACAGACAGGTCTTGTAATGATCCGAGGGTGTCAAACAGATGTGGAAATGGCTTTGGACTTAAATCATATCCAACTTGTCAAGGGCGTGAGCCCAGGGGAAAAAAAATAATGTTTTCTTATCCATAAGCTACAAATCATTTGATACTGTAATCCCAATTTAGCTTGTACTTAAATCTTTCACAAGACAACAGCTACCTAACTTTGAGCAAGCACATCAAAGCACTTTGGTGAACTACGGCTTTGGAAAACAATGCAAGGCCCACTGTGGATCTTGTCTACCTGGATTTCAGTAAAGTCTTTGGTACATCTCTCATGGCGTTCTCCTGGAGAAGCTGGGACCCCATGGCTTGGACAGGTACACTCTTTGCTGAGTTAAAAACTGGCTGGATGGCCAGGCCCAGAGAGTGGTGGGAAATGGGAGCTCTATCTAGCTGGGGCATGGTCACCAGTGGTGCTCCCCAGGGCTCAGTGCTGGGCCCAGTCCTGTTTAATCTCTTTATCAGTGATCTGGATGAGGGGATCCAGGGCACCCTCAGCCAGGCTGCAGACACACCAGGCTGGGTGGGAGTGTTGATCTGCTGGAGGGCAGGAAGGCTCTGCAGAGGGATCTGGACAGGCCGGGCCGATGGGCTGGAGCCGATGGTGTGAGGGGCAGCCAGGCCAAGTGCCGGGGCCGGTCCTTGAGTCACAACAGCCCCAGACAGGGCCACGGGCTGGGGCAGAGGGGCTGGGAACCTGCTGGGCAGAAAAGGACCTGGGGGTGCTGCTGACAGCAGCTGAACATGAGCCAGCAGTGCCCAGGTGGCCAAGAAGGCCAAGGGCATCCTGGCCTGGATCAGCAGCAGTGTGGCCAGCAGGAGCAGGGCAGGGATTGTCCCCCTGTACTGGTGAGGCCACACCTCGAGTGCTGTGTCCAGTTCTGGGCCCCTCACTGCAAGAAAGGCATTAAGGGGATGGAGAGAGTCCAGAGAAGGGCAACAGAGCTGGGGAAGGGTCTAGAAGACATCCTGTGAGGAGTGGTGGAGGGAGATGGGGATATTTATCCCTGAAAAAAAAGAGACTGAGGCAGAACCTTAACCCTCTCTACAACTGCCTGAAAAGAGAGTGTAACTAGGTGGGGGTTGGCCTCTTCTCCCAGGTATCAGATGACCGGGAGAGAAGACATGGCCTCAAACTGTGCCAGGGGAGGTTCAGGTTGGACATTAGGAAGGAATCTTCACTTAAAGTGTGGTTAAACATTGGAATGGGCTGCCCAGGGAAGTGGTGGAGTCACCGTCCCTGAAGGTGTTGAAGAAACAACTGGACATGGCACTTAGCGCTATGGTTTAGTTGGCGTGGTGATAATTGGTCTAAGGTTGGGCTTAATGATCTTGGAGGTCTTTTCCAACCTTAAGGATTCCATGACCTCAATAAGTGAAAAAGATCCAGAAAATATTTCCTCTCTAAAAATAAATAGAAGTGTGACAGAAAGAGAAGTGACATCATCTTATACTTGTGCCAGTTATGGCCTAGGTGCTGAAATGACGAATCCACTAAAACATTCTATGAAAAAGTGATACCACATTACATTTATATTTTTGGAAAAAGAATGCAAAGAGGGTTTTTCATCCTGTATCAAGACATCCAACGTTGTTACTGTCAGTTAAACCATTTGCAATTCTAATTACACCACCACCTTGAGGCTCCATGCAAAAAAAAAAAAATCTCAAATTCTTTGTAATCTCTTATCGATTACAAAGAATTTACTAATTAATTTGCTGACTCACTGGTTCTTTAAAAAAACATTTACTGTTTTCACCAAGATACGCTGAAGACTGCATGTTTCAGATCAGCAAGGCTTTTTACTGCCCTCCTTTTTCTCTGTTTCAAAGATGCTGATTAATCTAAGTTGCTACATATCAGACATTTTAATTGTGAATGTTTTCAAGCTCATGTCTGCCTTACATCTGCATTCCCCTTTAATACATAAATATTACCACTGTGTATAAAGCACTGAAAAACACATCACAGAGAAGAATAGCCTGTGTTGTATATATACGGCAGACAAACAAAATTCCATGGAAAAACACACACTGTAAACATCAATGCCTTCCCATTGAGGACAGCTGCTGTAACACAATCCAGGGTGCCTGCTGCCAGGATTTTCCACATGAGTGCATCTTCTTTTAACCGCTGCTCAAACATTGGCTGAAAGAGGAGCTGCTAGACTGAACATGTGTCTGCGCTCGGACGACAAACACACGGCACAGCACTGGAATGCAGAGCAAACCTCGGGGTTTGGGCGGGAAACGAGCTACCCGCTGCCTACCTTTGGGCTGAGTCCACAAACACTTCTGGTCTGGCTTTCAGAAGTGCATTTTATACTTCCCAGTGAGAAATGAGTGTGTTTGTGAGCATGCACGCAAGGCACAGAGGTTTTAAGGAGAAGTTATCAATAAATGAACCGCAATTTATGACAGCAGTACAAAATATACATCTCCTGTTGCAGCCAAGTAGAAAAAACCTATGGGACCTAGGAAAAACCTATCGGATGCACTTTTTCCAGATTAAATAAAATAGATATTGGCAGAAAATTTCAAAGATATAAAGTGCTGGGAGGAAGAGGTCATCATAGGTCACTGCAGAAAACTTCTTCATAATATCAACAAAATGCAAACCAAGTCATAGATTAGATAGAAAACAGAATCAGGTTGCCCTGCACAAAGGGCACCTCAGCTGCCAAAAGTACAAGAGCAATTAAGGAGCACAAATCAGCTGAAAAGCAGAGAGGAATAAATGGTGTAGAAAAAGGAAAGTGCTCACTTGAATTAATGAGTTTGTAAATTAACATACCCACACATTTATCCATACACACACCCACAGCCTTCCACAATGTCAGGGTAAAGCATCCTCACTGGACACAGACCAGGCTGAGGGGCCTGATTGACCCTGGGCTTGGATGTCCTTCAGTTTACCCCAGCTCAAACGGCCAAGCTGATGGTTTTTCCCTTGACTTCTGCTGCATACTTCCTGCTACACCACTGCAGAAATGGAAGCCTTTTGCCTGAATTTCCCAGGCAATAAAACAACCACTATTGATTCTTGACATATTTCTTACAAGACAAGCTCACAAACATTCTGGATTTAAAATTCTAGATATGTACCAGCCAAAGCAGACACAAAATTATAGTAAAACTTTTTTAACTGGCAAAATAATACAGGTTTCCTGCATAGGTGAGAACACTCCAGGATATCAGAACTCTCCTCCCTCTCCAAAGCCATCAACTGATCTGATGTCCTTTCTCTGAGTGACTGAAGTAAACAAAGACATGGGCTGTGTGTTTGAGAGAAAGATTACGTACAGATCAAGAGACAGGATTCAAGGGAAAACTTGAGGAATTGAAGCTTCAAGGATTTATGGGAACGCCTTCAAAATTTTAAGTGTACTTCTAGCTTTACAGAAGGACTTAAAACTATGTGTAGCCAAAGGGCTAAGAAAACAAATGGTTAAAAAGAGATGCTGATACTTCCTTAAGTCTTGTGATTCAGCAGGGCCTAACTCACAATTTATGAGCTTTTCAAGGCTGGCAATGCTATGATTACTCAACCTGGCTCATAGTTGGCAGACCTAGTCCAAACAAGAGAATTGGAGAATCTCAGTTCTAATCCCTGATCATTTACAGGGATTCAGCTGGATCTGATTCAGCAACACATGCAGGCACATGCTGTATGTTAAACAAAACGTTACCTCCACTGAAGCTATTAACACTCAGAAAGCACTCAAAGTGCATGCTTAACCAATTACCTAAATTGGGGGCTACATGTTCAGAAGACAGCTACTCCCAAAAGTGGTGTATTCTTCCTTTGACTTGGTTGTGTACTCAGCTGAGAGTGTCTGCTGTTTTGTGGGAAGCATGGGGTGGTCAAGATCGGAATTACTGTCCAGTAAAATGCATCAGACAATATTCAGTTGAAGCCATAAACAGAATTATCAATGCAGCTACAAGGGCAGAAGAAGCAGAAAGCACAGCCAGCCAGCTTGCTGAAACCTTAGAGAAACACTTTTGGCTCCACCATACCTTGTCTCAGAAAATGTTTGCCAAAAACTTTCAGTTGTAGCATATCTTTAGTTTACTGAAAAACCCTGTTAAGTCCAGTGGCTCCAGTCTTTGCATGATTTAGTCCTGTAGCCTCACAGCTAAAACTAAGCATGGGGATTTTTTTTTTTTTAAAAAGAAACCCAAAACAAACCATGAAAACAAACTGTTAAAAATCTTAACAGAAGCCAGAAGGAGCCCCACATTGTTCTTAAGACCCTTTTGGCTATAAATGGCATCATCACATAGGTAGAGTTAAGAAAGACATGAGCTGTGAAATCTGTTTTAGAAGTCTTGATGAAATTTCATTTAAAGAAGAAAACTAAATGGACCAATGATGTTGAAACATGAAAAATCTGCAAACAGGAAATGGACAAAGGGATATAACATAGAATAGAATAAGCACAAGATGTGAACCACCAGTTCCAAATATGTGAGTTGTTGAACACTCCTTGCAATACTAAAAATCTGCAGCTTTCCTTTATGTTAGAATTACCAGGTAAACACCAGTACTTTCAAACACAGAATCAGGTAAAGTTGGACACTAAAAAGCCCCCACTTTCCAGATCTCTAAGAACATCACCTAAGAAAATGGAAGAGCCTCAAACAGAAAAGTAGCAAGAAGCAAATATGTGTATGGGACCATATTCATTCTCCTGTGAAGCCACCCCATTTAGACATCAAATTCGTTTTGAATTTCACAGAAAAATGTGAACCCCTGCCCACAAAGTTAAAGGGATCATGGCATACTTTGCTGTGAGGAGGACCAGTGAAGTCTGCATCCCTGTAAATGAATATCCACAATATGAGCCAGAGATGAGAAGGTAGCTGGCGGGGGGGGAGCTCAGCATGAGCACACCGAGGGTCAGACATGGCTATGCACAATCAGACATTTAATGAATTTCTGCAGACAGCTGCTTACATAACTGTCAAGCTGTCCTACCAGCCCTTCAAAAGCACTGAGGCATTTCCCCTCCTTTAAGGACAGGAAAAAAAACCCACTCTGAAAGATAAGAAAAGCAAAACTGATAGGCTGCAAGAGTCACAATTACTTATAATAGCTTATGACTACATGGATTAAGCTTTAATTATTACACTGATGCCATTTGTCTACTATTGGGATGTGCGGAGAAACCAGTTCTAACTTGTCAGATATGATGGACTCATGTTTTCTAATGTTTAAAGAGTTATACTTTGCCCTTGCCTTTTGCCAACAGTATATTTCCCCAATTAAAGGAAGTTATTTTATACTATTTTAAACAAAGGTTGAAGAAATTTGCCGTAGGAACAAACTTCCTGAGTTTCATTATCCAGAGCTTTAAAATGACTGGCAAGCTTCACTTTTGAGTCATATAAGTTAATTGATGACACCATAATCAGGTCTAATCAGGTATTCTTTCTTCCTGGTAAATACAATCCAGGATACCCTGAGGGATTCTGCTAAGCACAGATGTAGAGAAAAGCACACAGAAAAAGAGGACAGGAACACATTTTTCAAGATGTCTTTTCCCCTTATTCAACTGTCGAAGAGAACAAACGCATTGTCCAATGGGGATTATAAATGAGCCTCTGCCCAAAGTTAAAACTGCACTTCTGAAAATATACATGCTACCACTTTGAATTTCATCCTTCAGACTTTGACAACTTTTATCCTATAGCAAAGATTTACAAGAGAAAAAAGTAGATGCAAATTATTTTTTAAAATACAAACAGATTATGAAATTACGTACTCTGTCTTTTTGGTAAAAAGAAGGGACAAAACAGACAAAGGAATCCCGCCACCAATATATCCATAGATTTGCCAAGTCTCATGACAAGATGATGAAAAAACCTTTAACTATTTCCATTTGATGGAAAATGTAGTTTAACAACCTTATAGGAAGGCTCCCAAGAACGTATCAACTACCTTCAATAAACCAAGACTAATTAGAGCACTCTGCAGCTGACTTCCCTGCCCATAAGGCAGCAGCACTTTCCCTTTCCTGAATGCATCAAAACCAGAGTTCAGATGCAACAGCTTAGAGGAACAAGTATTGGAGAAGAGTCAATGATGGATTCCTACAAAATTGTTAGAAGATGTAATTTCAAGAAAAAAAAATTTGTTCAGGCCTCATGTACACCTCACTGGTTTTGACCTTTAATGGAGATAAGTAAAACATACTGACTGCTGTCAGAAAAATTAATTACTTTGACTAATACTCTAAGCCTTACATCGTCAAAGAACTGCTGCAATGCCTTTCTCCCCACCTGTCACAAACAGAGGTGTTGTATCTATTTTTCCCTTCTATAACCTGGAGTAGAATATACAAGTAGAATATACATGGATTTACATTGGAAGCAGATAGATAGATGCTGGAAGAGGAAATGCCTAGTTCAAGGTTAGTGTAATCTCACCAGTTTGGCCGTGAGTGAAATATTCACTCCCTGAACTGAAACATCCATCAAACTGTCATATGCAATCAATCTGCACCTACCTGTCAAGAAGAACAGAAAAATTATCAGGAGGACAGGGGTTGTCTCCTGATGTCAGTCATTCAATGACTGTAAAGATACTGGCCTACTACAAGAAGTGCAAACAAGGCTGAGAAAACAGCCTGTCACAGCCACCTCCATCACAATTTCATTGCTAACGTGGAGTTTACCTGTATCTTCACTTTTGGAGGGCTTCACTTCCTTAAATTATAGGCATTTCCCAGCTCTCACCTTCATTAATATCTCATCCTCTCTCTAATGAAAAGAACAGTTTTATGCACAGGAGAATTTACAAAACTTGGCTGTTCAACTCCCTTTACAGGTTGTAAGACGTTCATTTCAGTGGAGGAACCACCTGTGAGCTTTCCCTCTTCCTCCTGTCCTACACAACTGCTTAGTTAATGAAATGGAGTGTCATTTAGACTTGACTCCTATGAAATTAAGGTAAGGCCAGACAAGAAGTTCACTCTGGGGATGAGTGACGTGGAGAAAACAAGATCACAGAACCCTATGCAGCAGTGTATGCACATCTGCCCCATTTTTTTCCTGATGATCCAGCTTGGCTAAGGAGATTAAAACAAGGGAACTCATGAAGGACAAATCACC
>WEZZ01005603.1:0-29405 GCA_013400585.1 Chloropsis cyanopogon
AGGGCGAGAGCCGCCCGGCTCCTGCACGGCCCCTCCGGCCTGCCCGCGGGCAGGGACCGGCTTCCAGCAGAGGGTAAGTGCGAGCCTCACTATGTCCTAGGGCATGTTTGGAATCAGATACAAGTGGTGCAACTCACCCTGCTGATATTTCGAAAGAAAACATCAGGTCCTACAGGATATCAGATTGTGAAACACACAAAGAGCATTTTAAGAATTGGTTTCTCTGGACCATTATTTGTTTCGAATGCTTTTCACTTGGATTTTCCAATAATGCAAGTGTTCCCTGTTACCTTTAAACATAATATCCATCAGAGAAAGCTGTAGATGGGGAACAGCTGCCCTGAAGCAGTGAGCATTGTGTTTTTGAAAGCTTTATACCAACCCCAGCAATTTATTCCAGAGTTCAAATCTGGCTGCCTTGGCATCCTTTATGGAACTAATGCAAATCAGATGTTAATATTTCCAAAAGGAGCTCTAGCGTTCAAGGGGAATGGATGGATATTTGGTCACATTGGCTTCACTGGACAACATGAAAGGAGATCAATGTGTGATCATGATTTGCAATCATTTTTTTTGACTGATGTGGGCAATGTCTTTAGAGTTGTTTCAGAGAAGGACATTTTCACAAACCCACACTGGACCTCCCCCAGACTTTTAGAAACAGGTGGCTTGTTTCAGCCAAGTTCATGCCATGCAGAAGCTCTTTTGTTTGTGTTGACTGTGAAGATATTCCTCTAAACTCTCAGTAAGTTCTTTCAGACCCCACCTCAGATGCTTTGATCATGTGTGTTAGCATGTCCTCCGCTGCCTGGTAATACATGGACCTCTGGGGAAATGTGATTTTCTAGTCTGACAGTCTCCTGATTGCCCTGGGTTCTTCCAGTGATACCTTCCATAGAGTAAATGCAGTTCTGCCCTATCAGCTTAGGGGAGGTGGGTAAAGCAGCAGCTTCTAGATGGTTCTTCTCTGTTCTATAAACATGGTCCTTTTGCTTTAGATAGCCACTGTTTGCAACACTGTACTTGGGACTCACATTTCCGGGCGGACTTGAATCATACATCAGCTGACCTTCATCATCAGTGTCAGCATCTATGTATTTGTGTATACCAGCATCATGGAAGTTGAAAGCTAGGGCTGCCTGGGACTCTGGTGACTTTGGGGGGGTTCTCGCACTCGCAGTTGTGTAGATGGAGGTTTCTGGGCTCATGAGAGACCTGTCAGAGAGTAAGGAAGTATCTGTGGCAGCAGCAGTAGCTCCCCGGCTCTTGAGAGGGTCTGGATATGTTCTCAGTACATTTGATGCTGGTACTAACGTGCTGGTGTCCTCCTCCATGAAGTTGACTTTCAGAGATCTTAGTTTTAAAGGGTTACTGGCCTTTATGGAGCTTTTGGGGCTTTCAATGAAAAAAGCAGAGCGGTGGGTGCTTTCGGAGCCGGGGTTCATCTCCACGTACCTGGCGCTGCCCGGCTCCTGGCAGAGGCCGGAGCCCCCCTTGCAGGGCAGGGCGGTCAGCGGGCTGTGCGAGAAGCGCGCGGGGTCGGGGAACTCGGCGGCGCAGCTGATGAAGCTGTCGATGCTGGACATGCTCCTCATGTCAACGATCCCGTCCGTGCGAGTGGCCAGCAGCGGCACCATGGGGCCGGGAAGGGTTTCCATCTCTAGCTCTTCCTTTTGCTTTCCAGCTTGACTCGACTCCTTGGTGATAAGGTTTGGCTGGGACTGAGTCTTTGCCATTTTGTTGTACATGTCCTCGAGCTGTTGGACATTCAGGTGTTGGGGACTTGAAGATGACCTGGCTTTTTCTGGGGATCCTTGTTCCTTAGTCTCAAAAGATTTACTAGAACTAGTTTCAGAGAGTGTTCTCTTGGTCCATTTCCATTTGCTCGGAGATAAATGGTTGTCCTGAACTTTATCCTTTTTGGCTATGCTTTCTCCATTCTTTTCAACCACAATGTCCATGAGTTCTATGCTACGGGCAAATGCATCCTTCATGTTCATGGAAACAATACTGCCATTTCTTTTTGCTCTTTCAAGAGCTTCCCTGCGCTTAATGGCTTTCTCCTGCCTCTTCTGCTCTTTGTAAAACTCGGAGAAGTTATTGACAATAATTGGGATGGGAAGAGCTATCACCAGCACACCAGCAATGCAGCACAGTCCTCCTACTATTTTACCTAAAAGAGTTTTGGGGTAAATGTCTCCATAGCCTACTGTTGTCATGGTGATTGTTGCCCACCAGAAAGAAGCTGGAATGCTCTTGAATTTTGTATCATCCTCATCCTTTTCTGCAAAAAACACTAAACTGGAGAAGATCATAATGCCCATAGCTAGAAACAAGATGAGTAATCCAAGTTCATTGTAACTCCTCCTCAGTGTAAACCCCAAGGACTGTAAACCCGTTGAGTGCCGGGCGAGTTTTAGAATCCGGAGTATCCTCATAATCCGAAATATTTGGACCACTCTTCGTACATTTTGGAACTGAAGTACACTTTTATTGGATTCTGTGAGGAAGATAGTAACATAGTAGGGTAAGATAGCCAGCAAATCTATAGCGTTCAGGGGGCCTTTGAAAAACTTCCATTTCTTAGGGGAGGAGAGGAAGCGCAGGAGGTATTCCATGGTGAACCACGCAATGCACACCGCTTCCACGTGGGCCAGCTGGGGGTTATCTGTGGTCTGCCCAAACTCATCCACGCCTTGTAGTTCAGGAAGCGTATTAAGGGACAAGGCAATTGTAGATAGTACAATAAACATGATGGAAATGATTGCCAAAATCTGGAAAGGAAAGAGAAAACAGTGAGTTAATCTCAGAACACACGACGCTGTCTCTTGCTGCCGTTAACACGTGGCTGTATTTTCACTCGCACGTTGCAAGGCTCATTTTGCTCAGTACACAGAAATGGATAACCAATGCATCCTGAGCTGAGTTTACTTTGGAGGCTGTTTGAGTTATGGCAGATGCATAAAGCAGATAAAGCATCTACTTTGACTCCTGTGCTTTCATCTCCATGTCGGCAAGGAACATGTAAGGAACAGCTAGGATGCCAGGAGGGCTGTGAAGCAGCAGGAGCTTTTGATTAAGTACTAATTAGGTGCCCAACAAGGCCCATCTGGACAACAAGCTCTGAAATTTAAGCAAGAAGGAATGCAATTGTGAATACATGATTTGATCAGAGTGATGTCCTCCATTTAATGAACAGTTACTGCTGCAATTTGGGGTGCTGATGGCTAATTACAGAGATGTGTGTACAATTCTACTACATAAGCATACAAATAATACACTCTTGTTTAATGGCTCATCTCTAATTTGATTCTTGAGAGTTGTGAAAAACATGAAAACTTCCCCAAGATTTCTAAGTAGTTTTGAGTTTTCCAGAGGAGAGAGCAAGCATCTGAGCAAACCAAATTGGACACTGAGACAGCCAAGGCAGGGCAGGTCCAGTCACTGGAGGCCTCACATGTGTCAAACTCAAGAGAATAAAATGTAAGTCAAGAGTCTCATGGTGAAGCGTGGGGAAATTTAGACATTAATTATTCTGCACGGTGGCTTGTTTGAAAAGACCATCTCCTGGAGACCAGGACTATCCCTGAGAAGCAGAGAGCCTGACCTGCTTTCCTAGAAGGCTCTTTTGGTGGTTTTACTGTCATTTCTTTGTTTACAACCCACCATTTCTGAAGGTGTTTGGGATGTTTGCAATGGTAATTTCAATTAGTTGTGCTTGGCTTTATCTCTGCCCACTATACACAGAAGGGCTTATTTGTAGGCTTAGATGTATGTACCTGTTGGGTTTTATCTCCTTCACTTTCAGTGCAAATATTAACACTCCATCTTTATTCAGTGAGTGGCATCCAGCAGCAGTAATTGGTGTCAAACCTTCTGTTCCCTTTGATATACCTTCCTGCTTTGAAGATCAAGGCAATGCCAGATGAATGTAAATAAATAAACTGGGAGATCTAAGGGTAAAATTTGATTTTGGTTTAGGAGATTTAGCCACAAAGCAAAGCAATAAACAGAGACAGACATTTATCATTTCTCCCACAAGTTGCAGCAAGATGTCACTTGTGCTCCCAAGATACAGATTTTCCCCCTTACTCATCTACTGCAACCACATCTTTGGGAATCTTCTGAGGCTAAGAAAAACTTCTAAATGTGACTTGATTGTCCTCAGTTACTCAATGCACTTTTCAGTTGGAAAGTACATAAAATTGAAGCAGAATATCTCCAGCAGGGTTTAGAAGATCCTTCTCCTTCTGTAAAGATACCTTGTTCTGGAAGCATCTACCATCCACTAAAAGCCACCCACGGAGCAGTTGTGCACAGAAAACTGGATCCAGCTGCTGCTGTCAGGCTTTAGCACTGTTCAGTTGCACAGGGCTCTGTCCCAAAGTATTTACAGTCTGGGATTTCAGATTATAGAAATCACCATCTGTCTCTCTAATAAGGCTTCCCATCTTGGCTGTACTGAACCTCTAGCTTGGCAGCTCTTGTATTTTCCACTGTCAGTAATGAGAGACAGAAAGCTGGAGGGAAGACGTTTACACTCCCAGGGAGGCCTCTAGGGATGTTCTGCATCGCAGGCAGCCTTTTCCTTCCATTCCTGGCCTTTCCTCCTCCCTTTACTCTTCCAGGTTCACTTCTCTTTAACAAGAAAAGCCAATGGGACCAATTTGGAATTGAGCAGAAACAACCCCTCTGCAGTGCATGAGGCTCCAGCTCTTAGGAAACTGGAAATCTTTTTTCCAGTCGCTGTAAAAAAGCCCCTGTGGTCCCTGTTCCAGAGCACTGACCCCAAATCTCGCTGCTTTTCCAGCTGCTCACAGCTGCATGAAATGGAAGGAAGCATGGGTGAAGGCCTCCTCCTGTGGCACTGATCTCCACGATCCCTTAAAAAGCATTAAACATGGCCTTGTGCTCGTGAGAGCTTTGGATGGGCAATCAAAGAGCTGAGGTTGATCAGGCTCAGGCACAGGAAGGTGCCTAGAGCTCAGGCTGGGACTGGCAGAAGGAACAGGGATGGAAAGTTCAGCATCAGAGGCTGTTAGATTTTGTGAGTGCTGCTGAAATGTCCACGTTCCCATTTCTGGAGCAAGCTGTACCTCTCCCAGGTCTGGCTGCTGGTCTAGCTGGCATACATGGGCTGTTTATTGGGGTGGGGGAAGGCACCTCCAGCATCCCTGCAGGAGCATCCCAAGCTGCTGTCTTGGATGTCCTATAAAATGCTGAACTAAAACTGGAAAAGCTTGCAGCCTAAAATTTGGAAGCATAGGAAAAAAAATCAGGAGTCACCAATAGCTAAAATGAGGGCACATTTGTGAGGGCACATTTGTGAGGGCACATTTGTGAGGACACATTTGTGAGGGCACATTTGTGAGGGCACATTTGTGAGGACACAGTTGTGACACAGCAGGAGCAGGAGGCCCTGTGCTGTGGAGCCACAGCTATGACCAGTGTCCCCGCTGCCCTCAGGCTGGCTCCAGGGACATGAGGACAGGAGCCCCGACAGCCCGGGCTGGGCTGGGCAGGCACCCTCAGCAGGGAGCACAGGCACTCCTGCAGCTGCTCCTGAGGCTGGCAGGGGTTAAGACTGGGTTTTCCCCACACAACTTTCAGACCATTCCCACTAACAACTTGCATGAGAGAGGCTCTGCAGTCCCCTTCCTCTTTGCTTCTCTGTGTTTACTCTTGCATTTCACCTGTAGCAATACACCACAAATTGTGGAAGTCCCCTCAGGTACTCTACCAGATTGCTTGCAAAGGTATTGGAAGGAGTCCTAGTGATGGCCCTGGCTTGTGGTGCAAGTCTCAGTATGGGCAGGATTTCAGGAAAAAACTCCTCCACTGAATTGGCTGTTTCACAAAGGTTTTTGTGGAGTGAATCTCTGGATTGCTGCTATGGTTCCTTTGTGGAAGCTAAATAACCCAAGAACAGGCAGGGCAGGGTTTTGGCTGAATTTAAAGCAGTTGCCTCGCAGTGATTAGCATGATTGTACATCCATGCTGGTTATTACACATGCAAATGAGACAAGCAAGCTGATTTTGGGAGCAAGCATAGCCAGTGTGTGCGAGTGCTGTTTCCTGAGGCAAGATGGATGTGCCATGCTGGCAAGCCTTTAATCCCCACCTCCTCCAAAATCTCCCCAAAACTAGGCAGGCCACCTCCCCCTGGCACCTCTCAGGAAATAATCACCTGCCCTGGGCCTGATCCTGCCTGCTGGGCGAGAGTGGCCCCAGAGATTCCTCCTTTGTGGTGGCAAGGGCTGCGCTCACCCCTGAGGAAGAGGGCTCCTGCTTGCTCTCTCTTTGCAGCAGCAGTTTGTGTTCACCCCGCAGGTGGCTCAGAGAGGGGGGAGCTTCAGGCAGCAGGGACTAACCCAGCATTGAGGTTTGGTGATATTTATTGCTTGGTTGTTTTCTTTGCACTGCTAAAACCCTAACAGAGATAAAGGCATAAGACAGGAGACTTTCAAGGCCATTAAAATTTATGAGAACTGGCTGTCCCAATCCCATAGATGGCTCTAAAATCTCAGGGTAAGCATCTGAGATCTCTCTGCTCGTGGCAACATGCCCTATACTTTTTCTGTCTTCATACTCGGTAATGAAGCTGATATAGCAAGGAGAAGGGGTGGTGTGTGGGAGAGAGTAGGAGGGTGTTTGAATATAGATTCGATATTCTTGGAAATACGATGAGGAAATTGTTATGTAATCAAGAAGTTCAATAATGGTTTTGTCTAATGTGCTTTTTTAGCTCCATCAAAGGCTGCAGAATAAATCTGGCATCAGGACCAGGTTTCATTCATATGCTCCATTTGCTAAGGGATTTTTCCTGCAGCCCCTCTGCTTTCCCAAGCTCCAATACACTTTGAGTCAGACTGTCCAGCTCCATCCTGCCACGCCTATGCCAGCCTCTGTCTCCCCAGGCTCTGAGAAACAGAGCACAGTGTATTTTGAGCGATATCCCACGTGCTGCACAGTGCAGAAACAGATGGAGAGTTCCTTAATCTCCTCCCCACTTGATTCTGCACAGGAATAACATCTCCTGCTCACAGCAGCTATACATGTCTGTGGTATTTATTGACAGGGACTCGTTTTAGGAAACATCTCTTCACTAGAAAATGCCTATTTATTCATAAACTGAAAGAGTTTGCAGAACACAGTCACTTCTAACATCAAGATTCTGACCACTGGGCTTGCAGGATGTTTTTTCTAGAAAATGCTGAAGCCATAATGAAAGGTAACGCTTCTTGCATCATGGGAAGTTGAGGCCAAAGTGGGGAATATGGTTGCAAGGGAAGTACAGAGAACCTTTAAGCTGCTTTTTTCACGTGGAAGGATGTTAAGATGTAACATAAGACCATGAATCTCCAAACCCCTTTAGTCCTGCTGGTTCCTGTTGAGTATAAACCTCTGCTTAGGAGTTTTCCCTGACCTGGCACTTTAAATGTCACTTCTGGGCACTGCCCCCACGGGGTCCTTGGGGTCCCTCTGCCCCAGGAGCTCTGTGCTCTGGAGGGGCCCTGCACACACAGCTGAGCTCCCTGCAGTGCCCCGGGCACCGTGCACATGATCTGTAGGAAGGCAAATCCCTGCACTCCTCTGCAAGCACTCCTGCACAGCACAACATCCATAAAAACAAAATCAAGATAAGGCCACTTATACTTTGCTTTGGAAACGTACGAGATCTTAATTCTGACATTTGCCTGGAAAAGCCAAGATTGAATAATGCTTAATTATTTGATTTCAATTATAGTGTTAATAAGTTTATCTGTTGAGAGACTAAGTCTATTTAGTTTAAAAGAGGATACAATACTTCTGCTGATTCTGTGTCAGTGCTTTGTTTGCCCACAGGTACCCAGAGAGCTGCAGCTACAACTGCTGCTGACTAAGGTACAGTGGGCAGAAAGTTGCCTTCAGGCACAGCTGGCTGTAAGCTCTGTAATACTCTTAAGGACATGTTTAGTTGTCAGAGAGCTATCAAACCCCATTAAATGATAAATGGTGTCAGTCTTCTTTCAGAGCAAAGCCCAGATGCAAATGGTGTGCTGGAGAAGAAAATGATAGATGAATGAAAATACTGAAAAGGCAAACTTGAGAGACATACACTGCCTTTAGACATCAGTGCAGTGACAGCTCTCAGGAGAGGAAGGGAGGGAAGCATCTGTCCTATTTCTGCTGCTGCTTTATGGGGGAAATCAAAAAAGAAAACTAATGAATGGCACACGGAAGCTGAAGTTTCCCGTTTTTCTCCTGGCCTTGCCTTGTGCCCAGGATGATGCAATCCCAGCAAGCAGCACCGCTGGGAGGCATCACCCCCAGAGCCCTGGTCGGAGCCACAGCCCCTGCGTGTCCCCCCTGCACGTCCCTGCAGACAGACCTGGCTGCCAGCTCCGGCAGGGCCGGGGTCTCCCCGAGACTGCTGCTGCCTCCAACGCCCTTCCCCAGCGCCTGCTGACTCCCCTGAGTTCGTCCTGCTCACTCATTCCCACCTTTGTGGGAACTTCGTCCTGCTCACTCATTCCCACCCTTTGTGGGAACTTCGTCCTGCTCACTCATTCCCACCTTTGTGGGAACCTCACCCTGCTCACTCATTCCCACCCTTTGTGGGAACTTCACCCTGCTCACTCATTCCCACCTTTGAGCGGGGCAGACTGCTGCTCCCGGAGCACAGACGTTGGGATGGCAGTGTGCTATTGCACAGCCTGGCCTTTCCCTGGAAGAGACCCAGTGGAGACTGCCCCAGGCACAGAAGATCCCTCCTGCTCTGCATCCCTGAGCTCCAGCAGGTCAGCAGCTGGTACTGGGGCCGGGCTCCCGACCCCTGACCGGATAAAACCTTCCCCTGGCCTGGGGCTCCCCTCTCAGGTGCATCTCCCATTCCCACCACCTCCCTTGCATTCAAGCAGACAGAGGTTTGGACCCAGAAAAAGCAAAAAATAAAGCAAAAATATAAAGCAAAAGAAAGCTTGCCTTCCACCTCAGCACTGGTGAGTGCTTGAGAGCAGCTCTTCAAGATGCCTTTGGGATTCTACCCTGCACCAGGAGAGACAACGCTCGTGATCGACTCCCACCATGCAAAGCAGTCTGCTCAGCCTCAGACACTATTTACAGGGGATGCTGAGCTCCAAGTGTTGGTGTTTGCAGGAGTAGTTGTGGGAGGTTTTTTTTTTAATGGTTAAATTCAATCAGGAATGTGCCAAGATAGCATGAAATCAACTAAATGTAATTAAGCAAAAACTATTAGCTTGATTGCTAAACCAGTCTTCCTCTCATGAATATGCATGAGAATAATTGATATTAATTCTTTTCAAATCTGAGGCACATTAGTCCTGCATATTATAGTGTAGAATTTTTTGGAAGACTAAACCAGTTCCACTGCCACTTTCCCACCAAAAGGCATAATTAGTCTTGCTGCAGGGAGATTTACCGAGTCATTGATACCATCCTGAGTTGCCACATAGAGAGGAAATTAGAACAGAGCTCAAGCAATGTTTTGTCTGCAAAAAAACAATGACCTGTTTAACATTTCTTCCAGAAACGTGTTAGGAAAAGTGGCAAATCCATTTACCAGCATCAGCCACACTAATGGCATTCTCAAGAGACAGAGCAGCCCGCAGGAACAGTAAAGCCCTGTGGACAGAAAGGCAGGGGCAATATCCTTTCCTGTTGAATGTGCCTGATACCAGCATGGCCCTGTCGGCTCGATGTCCAGCTGTCCAGCTGTCCAGGTGTCCATCTGTCCAGCTGTCCAGCTGTCCATCTGTCCAGCTGTCCAGGTGTCCAGCTGTCCAGGTGTCCAGCTGTCCAGCTGTCCAGGTGTCCATCTGTCCAGGTGTCCATCTGTCCAGCTGTCCAGCTGTCCAGCTGTCCCTGGGTTGTTCCCGAGGGCCGACTTCAGCTCCCTGTGGCTGCTGCTGCCCCTGGGCTCCTGCTCGGGGCTTCTCCACTGGGTTTCAGAGGACATTCTTTTTTTTGAGCTGATGCCTGGAATAAGGGCATGAAATTGAGGCTGAGGCATTTCTGCTGCCTCACGGGCTGTCCTTGGGGTGCTGCCTCTGACCAGGGTTTGCCTGGACACTCAGCCTGATCTAAGAGGAGCTTTGGTGGCATCTCTTGCACTGATGGGAAAACCTTGGGCTCACACAAGGGATTACAGCTGTTACCCTTGCAGTGCCCTACAAACTGAATATCAACATTCTTCTTTTTTTCAAAAGAGACTTATGAAGCTTCTGCAGGTGGTGGGAAACACTTGCAGGATCACTCCAAGCTCTCAGCACCTCCCCAGCTCTTAGTTCTTTATTCTGCTAAAACCTTTTGCTTTCTTGTCAGCTCCTCAGCTTCCACCATGCCCACACCCCTCCTCCTGTCTGGCCGGCAGAGCTTGTGTCAGACAAAGGACTTTGATGCAGGGACACATCCACACAGGAGTCCACCTTCCCAAGCCAGGGTTCCCTGGCTTTTCTCTAGAGCAGAGCATGGAACCCTCGCTGACGGCTTTGGCACAAAGTGATTGAAGTGTTTTAATCTCAAGCACAGATGGTTCTTCCCTTTATAAGCACCAAACACTGGATTAGATGTCACATATTTAATAAACAGCAACAACTGTATATAAACTGTTTATAAAACCAGCTAAAAACTAATCCTTGGCAACAAATCATTCACATTAGCACGGGGCCATAGCAAGTGGTAAGTAGAGCCAGTGGACAGCAAATCTGTGTGAACATAAAAGAAAATGCAGCTCTACATCAGCAGTTCAATAAGAGAGTTTGATCTCGCCTCACTATGAGAGTTTTGATGCAATCTTGCTATAAATAAAGAGGATGAAACAGAACTGTGAAGATGTGTACTTGGTTCTTTATTGAGGTGCCTTTTCTTTTTCCTTCTTTTTTTTTTTTTTCTTTTTTGTTTGTTTATTGTTGTGTTGCTTTTGAGGTTTTTTAAAACTCATATTGAGCTCAGAAAATGCTCAAACTCTTTGAAGTGTTTGCTGGCAATCCGGGAATATTCACTCCGTGCTTGCTGACTCCTGGACATTGACAGGAGAACAAACCTTCCCAAGGCACAGGGGATAAACGCCAGCTTGGGCAGCCCTTGGCTCTCCTGCCAGCCTTTCCCACGTCCCTGCATCCCAGCGTGCTCCCAACAGCCCCTGCCTCACCCAGAGCAGCCCCTTCTGCTCTCATCCCCCTGAAAAGTGCACTTACAGAATAAAAGAAACATAAAGCCCCACTGGCCATTTCGACAGGGAGCAGAGCTGGGGTTTGTTTTGTCTCTCGGAGGGATTGGGCTGTTTGATTTTTAGTGGTTGGCTTACTGATATTTTGCACTTTCCCCTAATAAAAGTCACCTGAAACTGTTTGGAAAATGCAGCTGTGCTGCCTTCTAGTGAAGGTTTATGGAAGAGAGGGGAGGGAAAGAGAATGGTTTCCTGTGAGTGGCAGCTGACCAGTGCCAGGCTGTACATCCAATTTAATCCAAGTGGAGAACAGCATTGAAGATTAAGGGAAATGATACACCTCACTGGGCTTTAGTGCATTTTTCAGTTACCTTTTTTTCTTTCTTTAATTTGGGGTTTCTGTATTAATATAGGATGGTGCCATGCTATACACTGGGTGGTAGCAATTAATCTTGTCATGAATGTACTTCTCTGAAGGGCTGAGCCTTCCTGAGCCCTTAATTTGAGCTGATTGGACTGGCTCATCGTCATAGCAGAAGATATTGGAATAGCCAAGTTGAACCTTACTTGAACTTGCTGGCTACATAAGCACTGGTTTTCTTTCTCACCCCCACCTCCATCCATCAATAACAATACCCAGTACCCCTTTCTTAAAAACCCTACCAACCATCCTAGTAACTATCTGCCAAACAAACACACACTAACATTCAGAGAAGCACATTAAAGAGCCTGAGTTTTGTTTGGCAGAGATAGAACTTGTCATTCCAGGGAAACATGCAATTTTGATGTCCTGGGAAACTCGGGATCTTCTGTCAGGCACACGGTCGCGTTATCTCACATCGAGCACGCTGTGAGTGTGACAGCTTTGGGGCTTGCAAAGCTCACACAGCGTGTGGCCTGGGGCCAGGTCACTTCTGGTCTGTGGTTCTGCTCCGAGCTGTCACTGCAGCTCAGCCTGGACTCAGTTTTCCTCTCAGGGCAGGGCTCTGCCCGACTCTCCCTGGGGCTCCAGGTCCCTGCAGGGAGGCGGCTCAAGCGTGGTCTGGATGGCTCAGTTCGGGCTCTGCTTGGCCAGCAGGGAAGCATGCCCCGTTCCTGGGGAGCCCTGGGGAGCCCCAGGCTGGGACACCTCCGGGTGTGGGCAGAGCGGTGCCACCCCTGCAGGGCACAGAGGGCCGGGACAGCCCCTGCTCTGCAGGTTTGGACATGAGACACAGGGTGAGCCCAGCTCTGGGAGAAGCCTACTGCTGAGGGGGGAAAACAAGGCCAGTCCTAACTGGGAGTGCTTTAAAGAGGGCAAAATAATAAGGGGAAAACCACTCAGCACACCAGGGAAATAAGTTTGTAAGAGTTATCAAGGGATCTAGGAACAACCTTTCCACGGTCGCAGTCTGGCACAGATGTGAATGAGCATCCCTGGCAGCTGAGGGCTCTCTCTCCATGTGTTACATGGAATGAGCTGGCAATTCCCACGGCAGCCCTGAACGGCCAGACTGCTCAGAGCAGCTAATATTGGCTAATTGCTTCCCTTTATTTCTTGGAAAGAAAAAAGAGTCCTAAGGGCAGTGACACTGGGGCCACGTGTCCCAATTAACCTGCTGCAGGTTGTGGCAATCTGCTCTCTCCTGCGTCCCCTTCACGGGGCACAAAGCGTGTCTGTTCCCATGGCCACTCTTCCCTGGGAAAGAAAGAGGAAGGAAAAAATGTGCTGCTTTCTATTTATGAATGTCCTGCCTTTCCTGCAGCCAGGCTGAAGGGTCTGACTCCTTTTCACTCTCTCTCTCTTTCCCATTTCTCTGTCAATTGATTGCTCACTGCCAGAGGGCATTATTGGCTTCAAAAGCCTCATTTTCTAGCTCCTGAGCAGCTCATCCTCTCCTGGCTCATTGCTGTTACTGGAGGTCAGATACAAGTCCCTGAGTCTTTAGGCTGTTTTGGATTTGACCTTGAGAGCTTTTGCTCATCCCACCACATGAAACAATCCTTTGATCATTGTAGGTACGTACTTGAAAAAAAATAAATCCAGTGGGCAGAGATTATTTAATTATATCAGTGGCGAGTGGAAATGAGCTGGAACCAAAACATTCCCAGCCAGGTTCAAAGCAGAGCAGTGCCTGGGGGCACCCCTGCTCTCTGTGGGGCTGGGGCCTGTGGCACACACCAAAAACTTGCTTCAGTTCTGTAACTGAGCAGCAACTGTGCCCTGGTCCCAGCCTTTCCTGTGCTTAAATTCAAGGGTTGCAAGATGTAATTTACATGAAAATTACAGCCTGTTCCTGAAGTATTTCCACCTGGAATGGAAATTACTGAACTGTAACTTTCAGCAGTGGCCACTGAAAGCACAAGGCAAAAAAAAGATGGGAGTAGTGAATCCTGAACTTCTGTGCCATGCTAGCCAACCTCATCTGGCCTGGCTGGGGAAACACAGAAAAGATGGTGGCAAAAATGCCTTACAGAAAACATTTCTCTTAACTAAGCTGCTTATACACTGTTCCCTGCAGTACTCCAGAGAATTAGCTTCTTTTGCAGGGTCTCATGAGATTCAAATCTTTGACATGAGGTTTCTGCTATCCTCTGGGCAAAACCATCTCTATCAGACTACTGAGTGGTGGGTGGATTTGTTCAGGCAGTGGTTCCTCAGATCAGCATTCCCAGGGGCAGACCCTGCTCCTGCAGGCAGCAGGCTGGGCACAGGCTGTCCTTCTCTGGGGTGAATAAGCCAGACATGGAGCTGCTACTCCAGCAGCTAAGCTCGACTGGCTTTGGGCAAGCTGGCTGTCAAACCAGACACACTGGGGCATTCTGGCTGACATCCTGCTTTTGGAGATGTACAGAGGTCCTTGGCTGTATTAAAGCTGCCACATGTAAGAGGTGATACTGCTGGAAAACAACCGAAAACCCCACGCGTACTTTGTCAGCAGGGCAGGAGGGGGAGGGATGGTCCTGTTCAAAGGTGTCTTAATCAAATCCATTCCCTTCTACACCTCCAGGTTTTGCTCCAAAATGCAGTTAAACCATGAAGCTACTAAAGATCCCAATTACCAAAGGGAGGGATAATGAAGATTCAAAGGAAGAAAATTAGTGGCAAAGCTGGGCTCCTGGATTGTTTCAGTACTCCATGGGAGAGCACTGAGTTCCTGACAATTTACCTTTCAAATCTCTCAAATAAAACAACTCTTGAAAATTGCCAAAACATTATTAACACAAACAGCAACAAACAGCAGGGTGGCTTTGTCAAGAGACAGCAGAGGCTGCCAAGAGCAGCGGCTGAGGCCACGCCGGGTGGGTCTGGCTCCATGTGCAGGGGGTGCAGACGTGGGACCCCTCCCTGTGCCACTGCACCCCCACGAGTGGGAGACCATCAGCCTGGCTCACACCCTGGGGTGCTGCTGCTGCAGCCTGAGCAGAACTCGCTTCAACAGAGGATTTTCAAAGGTTGGAATACCGGGTGTAATGGGTCTCCTCCTCTCAGTGCCACCTTCTGCAAAACCTCCCCTCTCTGCACCAAAAAGTAATTCCCAAAGAGATGAGCTTGAAATTAGTGTGCGACCATGCTCATTCCCTGTGAATGGTTGTATGGTTTCTAGTACTTTTCCTGCCTTTCCTCACAATAAGCTAACCCTAACTAACACACAATTGAAAATCTGTTTAGTCTTATTCTTAAGAAGATAATTTCTGACAAGGACATCTTGTTTTCCACCAGAATTTAAAAGACATAACAAGAAATGGGGCAAAGAAACCCCTGGACCAACTCCAAGGAGCTGACCCAAGGGTGGGTTATTGGGTCAGCTGATCTCCCATTGGATGTACCTGCTAGATATACTAATTAATTAACCTTATATAAATTGTAGGAATCCTTTCTCATGTGTGCACAGAGCCATATTTGTGACCTGAAAGCTTTCACTAAGGAATTGCTTTTTATATTATCACTCTTAATACTGTTTGGAAAGTTTTGTGTTTTTATTCCAGGCAACAGCTGCTGCTTTGAAATCAGGCTCTGGCAGATGTTATTTTGGAGTATTTATAAGCCAGGCTCTTGCTGTCACCATCTCAGTGTTCTTGGCTTTGTTACTGTTTCTCTGTTTTATTATTCTGAAGAAAATAACTCTGTTTGTGTTCTTTTTCTGGCACGGCAGGGCTGTGCCAGCCCCAAGTGGACGGGCTCCAGGTGGCGGCGGCTCAGTGCTCGGGTCCCTTCCTGCTGCTGCAGGCAGGTGCAGTGTCACCGGGCTTCCCCTCCGAGGCACAGGGGCTTTGTGCCTCCCTGCTGCCTCATGGAGCTCACGGCCAAACCCTGCCAAGGGCTGCCCTGCCTGCTGTGCTGCTGGGGCCAGGTGAAAGGGGATGCACTTGAGCTGGGCTCCTTCTCTTCCCAGTTCAGGCTGCCCCGAAAAACAAACACAGAAACTGCTCCGCACAATGTTTCTTGACACGGAGCCACTGCTCTGCTGTGTTGCTTGTGACAGTGCCACCATAAAATATTTGTTCCTTGTTCTCTCTATTCTGATATTCCCAGCTTGAGGCTTAAAAGTTGACTTACTCCTCCTTTCTCAGCCCTCTCCCACAACACCTCCTATGGAGCCAGGAGTATGAAAACACTAAGCCTCGTTGCTAATGGCCTAAGCAAAAGGATTTAATCAGTGATGTAAAAGGAGTGATGAGCCTGTAGGACGGAAAAAATGCCAGATAGACAGTAAGACTAATGAGGTAATGTGTAAATCCAGGCATTTTCTAACAGATTGGAAATGGGAGAGTTGACATGTATATTATTAAAAGGGACATAAAAACACAGACACAACAATAGTCCGGGTCGGCCATAGCTTGATTTACGCAATGGAAACATTTTTTCTTCTGAAGGCAAAGGCAAGAAACATAGAAGGCTTTGCTTGGTAGTAAAGCCACAGCACTGTGAGGGGAGATGCAATGCCTGTGTGCAAGCACAGCTGGCTCTGCAGCTCTGCAGCTCTGCAGCCCCTGCTGTGGCATGCCTCATGCAACAAGTTTCCCTGGGCTCTGCAAGAGAAACCAGCATCGCTGTCCCCACGGGAAAGGAGAGCCAGACACCCTGGGACAGCTCGGGGACAGCTTGGTCTCACAGCTCAGGGGGACTTCTTGGAGGGACATCTTGGGGGCAGCTCGGTGTGACAGCTCGGGGACAGCTTGGAGACAGCTCGGGGACAGCTCAGGGACAGCCCAGGGACAGCTCAGGAACAGCTCTGGGGACAGCCCAGGGGACAGCTCGGGGACAGCTCGGGGACAGCTCAGGGGCAGCCCAGGGACAGCTCGGGGACAGCTCTGGGGACAGCTCTGGGGACAGCTCGGGGACAGCTCGGGGCCAGCCCAGGGAGAGCTCGGAGTGGCGCGGGTGCCGTCGGCAGCAGCAGCCCTGGTGTGCAGGAGCCGGAGTGCAGGGCTGGGAGGAGAGGAGAACTCAGGGACGGGAGCACGGTTCACTGTGGGATGGCTAATGAGGCAAGTCTGTATTTTTGCCTGCCTGCTTTTACTGGAGAACCCCTTGGAAATTCCTGGTGGTGAAATGCAGAAAACCGTAAAGCAAAAACCCTGAGTCATCTGTCTAAACTGTCATAGCAGCTTCCCCTGTCAATCCACATGACCCACTCAATTCTCATCCATTTTCTCCATTTTAAGGGAGTTGTGAAAAATAACTACAACCATTCCAACTGATTGGTTATAACATATGCTCAAACTGCAGTGATTTGGCCAAATTCTCCTAAGGCTGCACCGCATTTTAGGCTTTATATAATCCAGACAAGAGCACCAGACACGACCAGGGGACCTGGTCTGCCCTCAGTGCTGCTGTGCCCCAGGCAGACAGGCCACAGCTCCGTGCTCTGCAGCAGCTCAGATGGGAAAAATAATATAAAAAAAGAACGCAGTTACTAATGTCATTTTCCATTGAGATAGTGCATGAAATCGATCTATCATGCTAAATCTACAAGTTCCAAGCTGTATACATAAGGTATATTAAGGGATTTGGAAAGATTAAGACTAGCTCCTATGCGTCTGTGTGTGTTTAAGCACCGATTGTTTTATCTGTGAATTACCTGCCGCTGCAGAAAAGGCAAAGATAAGGAAAGCAGCCTTGTTGGGAGCAGCATCAGTGGGAATGTTGGCTCAGAGCTGAGCTCTGCTCTGCTCGTGGGGCGATGCAGAACCGTCCCGGAGCGGTGCTGCCCCCCAGAGCCGGGGCAGCCTGAGCGGTGCGGGCGGCCCCAGCTGCTGCCCCGAGCCCCGCTCCTGCCCCGCCGGCTGATGTCCCCTGCCAACCAAGGTGTTCCCGACCCCTCTAACAACTGCCTCCTCCTCCAAAAAACACTGATCACTTCCGTGTTAAAAAATCACAGCATTGATAAAACACAGCATTCAAACGCCGTAGTGACTGCAGCCAGTGGGAAGCTCCCTGCTCAGAGCGGGAGGGGATCCCAGCGAGGCCTTCCCAGGCAGAAATTCCTTATGGAGCACTTGGGACAGGCTGAGCGAGAGCTCAGGACGCGGTGCTTTTAAACCTCCTTCTTGTTTGTGGTGCAGCTCGCCCCTCCCTGCGCCCCGAGAGCCACCAGGGCTGGTGGCTGTTCCCAGTGGCCGGGCCCCGGGGCTGGGCAGGGCTCTGGCTCTCGCAGGCAGCACCGGCACTGCTGTCCCTGCTGTTCCCGGGACACAGCCCTGCTGCCCCCGGGAATTCCGCAGGAAGGCCGGGAGTGAGCCAGCATCGCTGCTGCCAGCCGAGCTCGCAGCAGAGCTCCGCCAGGGCTCACCTGCCCCAACACACCTGAGCTTCAGACCCAGGATTATGGCAGGGGAAGAGCTCACAAGGAAAGACACTGGCTGTGGCTGTCAGCAGCAAACCCCGCACGATGGAACATGTGCTGTCCCTCAGCGCCCACCTGGGCTGGGCCCAGCACCCCCCTAAGGCAGGACACCCTTCCCAGCGCTCACAGCGTGCGTAACTGCGGGTTATTAAAAGCGTCCTCGGAAAAGATTTTCCTACTGGGTAAAGGCCCATTACGAGGACTTCCTGGCTTAGGCAGCTGTATATAGCAGCAGTAATCCTATTATGCTTATCCTAAACTGTCCTCCACCGAGCAGTGAAGTGAACTTTACAGAACACTGGAAGCCTAATTAAGCCTCCGAGCCCGCTGCGAGCAGCTCGATTCTGCCCCTGTGCAGCCACAGGGCCAGGTTATGATAGAAAACACAAACACCTGGACCACACTCACCCCAAAGGCTGTTCCCTGGCTCCAGCCAGCTGGTTCGAGGCAATGCAATGAAGTTCTTTGTAGGAAGAGCTGTCCTACCAATTCTTCATGACAGAGAGCCCAAATCCATGCCCACATACCTATGGCAATAACTCTGCCCTCGCAAATGGCTGTGCCAAGGCTGGAGGCTGCTCACACTCTTCTGTTTTTGTTGCACGGCTGTGAGGATAAAGAAACCTGGTACTGATCAGCGAGGCCCTGAGCCTGGCCCTTCTGGAGAGGCTGTGTACAGAAGCAATATTACACCTACAGCCAGGACAAGCCAGCTGGGGTGCAGCAGCCCTGGTACCTGAACAGCTGCCTCAGGCTGCACCACGGTGTCAAGACAGCTTGGAATGGCCTAGCTGCTTCATTCCAGCTGCATGAGGCTGGATGACAACATCCATGTTTCTCCCAAACAGCTTTTCACACCTGACAGTCTTTGAATGCCTCCAGAAAAAGCTGAATATCAAGGAGCTTTCCTGGGCAGAAACCAAAGGGGTGACCAAGGAGAGAGCAGCTGCAGCTGGAAAGGGCTAAATGAGTGATTATCCTGAAATATTAACATTGCTAACTAATGTCTTCAACATTGCTTTAAAAACCCCAACACAACTCCCAAGCCTGCACACAGCACATGTCTCCCTGCTGTGGCACTCTGCGTGATGCACGCCCAGGCCTGGACAGGACCAGACCTGACCCGAGGATGTCACAGCACATTTGCAGCACAGCATGAGGTGCTGGCATCACCCTGTGCATGGCCAGCATGGCTTAACTGCTAACCACCACTAAACATGGATTTCTGTGGCTTTTTCAGAGCTTCCTTGTGCCTTTTCCTAATGGAGGGCGCATCTGACATTTAGCTCTAGAAATTAATATCTTCAAATGCTTGGCTTTTTGGTGTAACAGACTGAGACAGGCTAAATATTTGGGCTCTTGTCTTGGCTGGCTGGTAACCCAGATACTATTAGTGAAGCACAACTGGGTCATGAGAATTAATATTAGCATCTGCATTAGCTGCTTTATTTACAGCACTGTAGCTGTCAAAAGTTGTGGTAGCTTAAAAGGAACATGGCTTATTCGTGCTGACACGAGCAGTGGAATAGCTGGATGGAGGCTGGCTGGCTCCTTGGGACCAGGCTGGGCCCGTGGCAAGCACAGACACAAGCTGGGCAAATGCCCTGTGAACAGTCTGGGCAGTGTGGGGTGAGGGGGACAGCTCGTCCAGCTCACACGGGCCAGCAGCAAAAGCCTCGGCTGGCAACACAGCCTAACACCTGCCCTGTCTGTCTGTGCTGCCCCACACCAGAGTGAGAGCTTCTGGAAGAACACAGGATGGGAGGACCCTTAGGTTATGGTTACATTACAAAAACTCTGATCACTGTTTCAATATAATTAAGGAATGAATTAACTTCCCAGCTCAGTAATTATGGAAGCTTCTGCCCCATGAAGCAGCACCGCAGGTCCCGGTGTCCTGGCAGTGGTCAGTGGGTGGGAACACCCCGCAGGTCCCGGTGTCCTGGCAGTGGTCAGTGGGTGGGAACACCCCGCAGGTCCCGGTGTCCTGGCAGTGGTCAGTGGGTGGGAACACCCCGCAGGTCCCGGTGTCCTGGCAGTGGTCAGTGGGTGGGAACACCCCGCAGGTCCCGGTGTCCTGGCAGTGGTCAGTGGGTGGGAACACCCCGCAGGTCCTGCTCGGAGCAGAGGGAGTGCCCGAGGGGACTGCTGTGGGTGCGGTCAGCCTGGCAGGAACTGAGCACACAGACGCTGGGGAGAGCAGCACTGTCACTGTCCCCAGCCAAGGCCGGAGGGTGCAGTGAGGGGGGCTGTGAGCCCCACGATGCTGCAGCGGGAGCTGTCTGACCGGCAGGTGCTGCACACCTGGGGATGCACGGCAGGGCCAGCCCTGCCCGCGCCTCGGCGCTGCTGTGGGACACAGCGGGACTGCCGGCCCTGCACCTCCTGCCGCTGCACCCCTGCCCGACGGCCAGCACCTCCTGCCAGCTCCTGTCTCCTTTCCAAATCACCCTTGACCAAGAGCCAACCATCCTGTGAACAAAGCCAATGCTGGGTTTCAGCTTTATACGAACTGAGATAATACAAATTTCTGAGTAACCGAAGTCTCAGCAAGGAGGTCTTTAAATAACTATTGGCAGGGGGCTTTTTATCAGCAGAAGTATTAGAAATATTTTATTTTATCAGTAAAAATTGTATCAATTTATCGTCCAGTCTGCTCAGAAAAACCATGAACAGAAAACAAGAAAACAGTTTCACTAACTGACTTTACTAGGCAACAACGCTGCCAATTCTCTGGGTTAAACCAGTATAAAATAGCAGAGCAGACTTTGAGACACAGCCATTCCAGGCGGGAAAGGAGCTCGGGCTGGGCTCTGCTGGTGCCCAGTGGAGCTGCCTGTGCCCTGTGCTCAGGCCAGGGTTGGAACGAGCTTGGGAGCTACGGGGGCAGTGCAGCAGGGCAGTGAAGGTGTCCCTGGCTTCCCTCCAGCATCACACTGCTCATCCTCTCACCACGTGGGTCAGGCAGATCCCCACCTGGCCAGCCACGGCACCAGGAATGCAAGTGCCTGCCTGCTGGACAGCGCAGGGATCACTGAACTAACCAAAGCATCCTCCCACGTGGGCCACGGAAATTCTCACATTCCTCTCATATCCCTCTCTCAGTTGTTGTATGGATAAATTCTTAAGCCATTATATCCCAACAAAGGCAACATCTATTTTTTGAAATGAGGAATCTGGTGGTCCCGGAGCCAGAGGTACTGTTCTCTGTTGATTTGGATACATCAGCTGCTGAGTTTCTTTTTTCCTTCAAGACACACAATTAGCCATCTGGAAGCTTTATCAACACACCAAAACAGCAGCTGTAATTGTGCTTATTAAATAAAAGTCTAAATCTGTCCCAGAGAAAGCAAAACTCTGCCTAACACATGAACCCATGGCAAGTCTGACCTCCCATAACCAGCAGGAACTGGTGAGAAGAGAAACTGTGCCTGAAGCATGAACTTTAGGGTGAGAGCCCTCTGCTCCCAGCTTTGCTGGGTGATGTCCGTGGCACGGACCCACCGGAGCCTCCAGCCTGAGTACAAATATTCCCAAACTGCAAAATCCAGCAAAACCCAGTGACTTTCCCAGAGTGTATTTTACATGGCAAGGTAATGCCAGTCCTTGGAATTCTACTGGTCTGCTTGGGTTGAGGATGAGCAGATGAGACGTGGGAGCAATAGGATGTTCCCCCAGCACATGACTTTGTCCTCAGGAGCACCACAGGAGCAGCACAGCAGGGTCTGCACTTCTCTTGGCAAACACCAGTGCCAACCACGCCCCGCCTGTTCCACCCCCTCATCCCTGCTCATTCTGCAAACCTAGATCCTGAAGATCCCATTGTGCACATCCAGTGGCAGAAATTTGTCCCTGGAGGTTCTGATCACGTGTGGTAGCGGGCAATATCTACTTGCATGCAGTCAAGTGTGATTAACATTAAGAATACATTACTGCCACCTCAACTCTCCAGAAATGCCACCCCAGCCCCCCCATAATCCTGCTCACAGCAAACTGAATTTCCTTGAACAAGAAGGGCTTCCAGAGGACAAGGTGATGCTTCACTGTGCCCCCTCCCACAAGCACTTGCAAATCCCACCTAAGGATTACACAGAATTCCTCCCAGCAGTAAAAGCTCCAGGAGTATAAAGTAAAAATATTTGGAATACTTGAAAATACTAACAAATGCTGCTCCTGGATCTGAGGAATGAGTTGGAGCTGATTTGTTGCTCTCTGCATTGCTGTTGTGGGACCAAGAGATTGGCTCTCCTCATCCAGAGGTTCATGGGAAGGAAATGCAGGAAGAACAGACAATATATGAAGAACTGGTAGAAAAAAAGAGTTGCTCTGACTGGTTATTTCTGACAGAGAGCTCTGAGCTTCTGCTGGCTTTAGTTTTGCTAACTGTACTTTTTAATTTTGGCAAGGATGCCTGGAGCCCAGGAAAGGAATGCACTGTATATATAATTATAAATCAAAATATAATACAATAAGTAAAATGAACACTGAAAAATACCACTCACTAGCTGCATATGACATCTACCTAATTGTTCCAGGCTGTGAGTCACCACTTGAATTAAAGTGGTGCAGGGAGGGAGTGGAGGGCCAGCTCTGCACAGGCAGTCAGGCTCTGACTCCCCTGGCACCTACCTGCTGTGGAAGTGAAATCCAAACCCAACTCAGCTTTCCCCCAGCGCCCTGAGCTCAGCCCTGTCCCACCTCGGTGCCCTCGCAGAAACCTCAGCACCAGGCTGTACCTCCTGCGTTTTATAGGCAAAGAGTTAAATGCCTGAGAAATGGGATCACAGACCTGAGACCAGCCCAAAGCAGCAGAAGAAATCCGGGGCTGGGGCAGAGCTAAACATCACCGTAAAAGGCAGACACTGGAACTTCCAGGAGATGGGCACCTACACCAGGGCAGTCCTTTCCCATAGGAAAAAAGGGAGAAAGAGAGGTCGTTGCCATGCCCTGAGGGCTGGAGCACGTCTGTGACTAGAGGAGCCAGTCCAAACTCTAATCCCTGCTCTGCCAGGCTGGAGCAAACCTTGCAGCGAGAGAAACGAGCTGACAGTGCTGCTGAGCTTTAGTGCTGGGGCACGGGAGGCTGTGAGAGCAGAAAAGCTGGTGCAATTGGTGTTTTTAAGTGGCCACTTGACCATAGAATATCCTGAGTTGGAAGGCACCCACAAGGATCATTGAAGTGCAACTCCTGGCCCTGCACAGTCCCACCATGTGTGATCAGGGATTTATAGAATGGAAATGTGAGGGTGAGAGGGACAAGGATGCAAATTCAACAGGTCTCTGCTGCTGACCTTAACGCCCTGAATGAAAGATGAAATTTGCATGGAGATAACGAGCAGGAGGATGGGTGCAAGAGGAAAACATCACCCTGTGCGCAGTAACACACTCCCCAAACACACCTGCACACACAGAGCTGCACCCTGAGCTGCAATGCCCAGGCCAAGCCATCAGCCACAGGCAGGACCTTTCCTGAGCCCCCTGTTCCTGCTGCTCCTGTCACAGCTGCTTGTGGACTTCTAAAAACCAGCAGTGCAAAGTAATTTAGTGCTGCTTCTCTGCAGGATGTCAGGATCCCATAATAATAAGTCATGATGACTTCACAGCAGCTTTAAGCCAGTTTCCATCCTGCTGCCAAAGCTATGTGTCCTTGGCTTTAAACTGCTCTCTCCCCACTGGAATTTAGCCACCTCTGCACTGGGACACACTGGGATTTTAATCCTGTAATTGACAGCATCAATCCTGGCCTCAGGGGCTTCCCTGAGAGTGAGGAACATGCTGCAGCATCCTTCAGTTCTGTTTTCAGACAATCAAATATTTCCAGCAAGCTGTTAATCTTTGAGAAGTGAGCTGGGCTTTGGCCATCATTACTTTAATGGAGTGGATGGCAGAAGGTAGGTACCTGAAACCTCAATAAAAACCCCAGCCAAAAGGTGTGAATATTTCATTCCTCTGCTGGAGCAGCAGCTACAGGATGTGACAATGCTGATGGCTTGCTGGCTTGCAGCTCTGGCTGGCCAAAACTAGGTAAAAAAGCCTTTATTACACATTTTTCTTTTCAGGACTCTAGAAAAGCTCTTGGTCTTTTTGAAACATCAGCAACAACCTGAGAGGACTGGGAGTATTTCCTCTGCAGGGTTTTAGTTCCTAATGTACTCTACGTTTGTGATGCCTGGGATGGGAATGACAACGATTAGAGCCCATAATTCAAGGCTCCCAACACCTTGTGTGTGGTTTCACTGAAGCAGATTTGTTTACAGCATATTAAGGGCACTGGGAGGTTTGAGCATTTTTACCAGCTGTTCCTTGTGATTTTCTGGCAGCTCTCAGGATGTCATTGTCATTCCCAGCAGATCTCGAGATGACTCTCAGAAGCCCAGGGAATGGCAGCCAGGCACTCGGGCACCCTCCCGGAGGTTCACAGTGCCCTGCACACTCTGCTGTCTTTGTGAAAGGAAAATCCCCCCATCTGCTGTGCCTTGGAGCCTCAGAGGTCTGTGGGTCAAGAAGCTCCTCTCATTGAATGCAAGATGCACAGACAGAAAGGAAGAACACCTTTAAAATATTATTTTAGCCCTTTCAGAGCTTCTCACTCGAAGCTTTTGACTTGCTGAGAGAAACAAAAAGGTATTAACTGTGACGCTGAAAATAGAGCCCCTTGCTCTCAGGCTGAACCTGGACAGGGACTGTCAGAAGATCTCACAACACACCAGGTTCATGTGATTGTCCCTCACAGTTACTCTTTCTGATCTTTCAATCCACATCCGTTTTCCTCGGCAGGAAATTAACTGCCGTGCTTGGTGGCGGCTCCTTCATCTGGTGAGGGATGGATCTTCATGGTTCTCGTAAGACCTTCAAGATATACAGGCCCTAATTTGGGTGTTTCTTGCACATCAAATTCATTTTTCATTTGCTCCTGCTACAGAATTTTTTGTGGTTTGTTAATGTACTTTCTTCATCGATAATGCTTCAAGTGACCGTGATACCCTTACCTGTGAACTCCAGCACTACAGAGCACATTCTGTCCTGGGACAAGGCACTCACTCATGGCAAGGAATTCACTCAGGTACTGCTGATGCCCATGTTGATGCAGTACCTGCTCTTGACACTTTCAAACCTGATTACAGGAAAAAGGGCCCTTTGCAGGGCCATCAGGATAGCTGGAGATTGAAGGGCTTTACTGTGTTCACAGACCAAGCTTGGCTCAGCCACAATTTAGGCTGATGAAACAATCAGTCCCACTACTTCACAGTACAAGCTTTTGAAACCCTGTCATTATAAAGGTTAAAAAAAGCTGTAGTTTCTCACTCTTCCCAATGCAAAACAGAGCACAAATTAGTATAAATCGGGCCTCAACAGAACCGTGTAATTTGCATTTAGACTGCTAAAGAGTTGAACACAAATCTACCCTGAGACCGAGAACATCAGCGTGCAGTGACACTGCTGAGCCAGAACCAAGATGTGGGGCAGGAGCTGAAGGACAAAGGGCCTGGGCAGGACAGGGTAGGAATGATGGAGTGCCTGGGGGAGAGTCAGTCCCAGCGAGGAGGAATTGCACTTGCTGTTAAACCACACAACCTGGAATGAGGTAGTCTGGGTCCTTTTCCCAATTATGGCATTTTGGATTTGTTCTATGACCTTGGGTAAGTAATTTATTCTCTTTGTGCACAGTTTCCTCATCAGTAAAAGAAGGTTAATAGCTACTGCTCAGAAAGGTTGGCCTTTCCTGGCTTAGGTGAAGGTATGAGCCAGGGCAGACTTTGGCAGATGTGCTAAGAGACACCATAGAGGTAAAAAGTGCAAATAATTACTATTTCTTTTGCCTGAGGTAAGTGTTAATCACAGATCTGTCAATGGTGCAGCTCTGACCAGAGGAGTTGCCTGCCATGGGAGAAGGATGAGTTGCCAGGCCAAAAAGAATAACAGAATATTGTATTTTCTCTAGGTTTTCTCCAACCTAACTTTAATGCACAGTAGATGTACTCACTTGGAATCTTGTGAGCTAGCTGGGGGTGATACAAAAATCTCTCACACAGAGCAGTTTGGATGTGACCACGTTTTCAATCCCCTTCTACAGAAGTTGTCATTTCTAGTGCACAACACTCCTCCCTACAGCACCTTCCTGTCTGCTTTTTGTACCTAAAATGGATTTTTTGAGGTCCATAACCAACCATTTTTACTGCACTCCAGAGTAACTGTGAGCATCACACAGTGGGATGTGGAATAATCACCTAACATTCAGTGACTTGATCATACAGCAGCTGATGGAGCTGATAGCGTGGTCTGACCAAAGTACTCAATTTCTGTGAATAGCCAGCATTTGCACCAATACACCCGAGTAGAGAATTTATCTCCCAATAATTAGAAACCTTTTAAGTCAAGCCATAATGCTGATGGTCTGTGTTACTTTATATTTACTTCTTTTTTCCAGTAATATTGGGAACGTAGAGTCTCCTTCATGGTACGTGCTCACAGAACACTAGAGAACCACTGTGCTGCTCACCCTGCTGTTTGTCAGTGGTGTGAAAGTGCAGACCCAACTGGTTCTCAGGGTATCAGTGCTAGCCTGGATCCCTGCAAAGTCGCTTACTTCCACCGCAGTGCACAGCAAAGAGAAAATCCAAGAGCAGTAATGCTGTTGTGGCATCAGCCTCTGGCAGCCTCTGTCTCACCAAGGGGACACGTGGGGACACTGCACAGGGAGCAGAGGGAGCAGAGCTGGGTCTGGCAAGGCAGGGCCCCTCTCCAGTGTCACAGCCAGCGCTGCTCTGCTCCCTGTGGGGTGTAAAACAACCACTCTGTGCCCCACCAGGGTGTGGGCCATGCACTGATAAGGTGAATAATAAACCAGCCTGGACTGCAGCTGATTTCTCCTGGTCGTACAACAGCAAACAGCATCCAAATAATTTTATTGAATTGCTTAGATTTCTGTATCTTTTATAAAACAGAAACCATGTGCGCATAAAAGGGAGCTCACATTTTAGGAGTTTCCTATTATAGATGTCATTCCCAATGGTTAACTCATCCAAGTGTGACTTGAGTAGCCCACATCATCAATATTAAATGTGACATTTACTATCAAGAGCAAAGTTTTGGGGCCGCTGCCAGCCCCACTCACTGAGCTGTAAATATTTTGATCACGGAACAGGCAGGAGAAGGAGCGGCGCAGCCCTCGCGCACGGCCGACACCAGCGGGAGCCGACGGTGTTTCCTCAGAGCCCCGAGGGGCTCAGCAGCGGCAGCCTTGGCAGGAGCCTCCTCAGCTGGGCAGCCAAGGCCCGGAGCAACCCTGTGCCCAGGCTGGTCCCTGCTGCTGCCGAGGGTGTGACGGGCGCAGGGCAGGATGGAGATGTTCCCTGGGTTCCTGCAGTGGGGGTACAGGGCAGGATGGAGATGTTCCCTCAGTTCCTGCAGTGGGGGCGCAGGGCAGGGGGGAGATGTTCCCTCAGTTCCTGCAGTGGGGGCGGAGGGCAGGATGGAGATATTCCCTGGGTTCCTGCGGGGGGGGCACAGGGCAGGATGGAGATATTCCCTGGGTTCCTGCGGGGGGGGCACAGGGCAGGATGGAGATATTCCCTGGGTTCCTGCGGGGGGGGCACAGGGCAGGATGGAGATATTCCCTGGGTTCCTGCGGGGGGGGCACAGGGCAGGATGGAGATATTCCCTGGGTTCCTGCGGGGGGGGCACAGGGCAGGATGGAGATATTCCCTGGGTTCCTGCGGGGGGGGCACAGGGCAGGATGGAGATATTCCCTGGGTTCCTGCGGGGGGGGCACAGGGCAGGATGGAGATATTCCCTGGGTTCCTGCGGGGGGGGCACAGGGCAGGATGGAGATGTGCCCTCAGTTCCTGCAGTGGGGGCGAAGGGCAGGATGGAGATATTCCCTGGGTTCCTGCAGTGGGGGTACAGGGCAGGATAGAGATGTTCCCTGGTGTCCCTGCAGTGGGGGCACACAGGGAGAAGGGAAATGTTCCCTGGTGTCCCTGCAGTGGGATCTCTGCTGAACAATACACAGAGGTACAAACCTCAGGAGCTGCTGTTTAAAATATGTTGTATTTCAGCAGTATTTTAAGGGGAAGGCTTTTCAGAAGACTATCAACTGTGTTTTTGTGGATGTGACCCTACAACTACACATGATGAAGAAGCCTGCAAGGTCTCATTACTAAGGAATGGAGAAGAATAATAAAAACTGCAAATACCAAACAGCTTCATTATTTCCATTATCATCTTTTATCTTTAATTGTGTGTATCAATTTTTAATAAAGAAACTTCATGTGCCTATGAGTTAGATCTTACTGAGAGAGACTTTCATTGACTGCAGGAACACAGCCAGGCTAGCTGGGTCATGCAGACAGAGAAACAAGGTGGAGCAGGGTCGAGCATCTTAGTTATTGTGGTCTGCATGAGGAACAGAAACACTTGTTAAACCTTACTTGGTGTCATCTAATGTTATTAGCCCTCCTGGACCAGAGGGATTTTATTGCTCCTCCAAATAATGACAAATGGTACAGCTGGACAGAGATGAGCTATTCACTCCCGTGATAATTGCTGCACAATGATACTACAGAAGCATTCACCAAAAACTTCCCTGGTTAATGATGTTTAATTCATTATTAAATGCAGCTCATTACTGTTGGAAATAAGGCCATTTAGCAGCCATCAGCTTTGCTAATATTGCTGAATGTCTTGCAGTGGTCAGACAGCAGGGGGGAAGGCAAGTTTAAAAAATATTTTTTCACTTCAGAATAAAAATCAAAGAAAATTCTGCCTGTGTTTAGTAATGAAATAATGCCCAATATCATCTGAATCTCTTGCTTCCCTGTAAAATCAGAGTCAGTTGTTTGCTGATGGAACTAATATCTCCTTTACATGAGATTTTAAAGGTGAATTTCAGTGCAAGAAAACCTCTGTATTCAGCACTTGTTGCCCTCCTGCTCCCCACATGCGTTTCCAGGGGTACAAGCATTTAAACCACAGCCTGTCTCTAAGCCCTTCCTCACTGCCACTGAGCTCACAGGCTTCCCCCAGCAGGTATGGAGCTCCTGCACGAGCTCCCAGCCGAGCTGCAGCCCCCACACCAGAGGGGTCCGGGGCTGTCACCCAGGACAGGTCACACCAGAGGGGTCCGGGGCTGTCACCCAGGACAGCCCCCACCCCAGAGGGGTCCGGGGCTGTCACCCAGGACAGGTCACACCAGCGGGGGCGGGGGCTGTCACCCACGACAGGCTCCCACACCAGAGGGGTCTGGGGCTGTCACCCAGGACAGGTCACACCAGAGGGGTCCGGGGCTGTCACCCAGGACAGGCTCCCACACCAGAGGGGTCCAGGGCTGTCACCCAGGACAGCCCACACCACAGGGGCGTGGGGCTGGGCCCCCCGACAGGCACCGACACACCAGGCGGGGCCGG
>WEZZ01005603.1:29593-75966 GCA_013400585.1 Chloropsis cyanopogon
CACACCAGAGGGGTCCGGGGCTGTCACCCAGGACAGGCTCCCACTGCACCCCAACACACCGGGCTGCTCGTGTGCTACGGGCGCTGGAGGCTGGGCCAGATGGTGCTCTACTTCCAAAGCTCATTAGGGAAAGGTGCTCGGTGACTCATGTCTAATACCACAGAAATGTTTCTCCAAGCCCTCGAGTACAATTCCCAAAGCCTTTCCCAAGCTGGAGACCTCGCTTTTTTTCTACAGACCCTGCATTGCCAGGGCCAGAGCGGTGCTGGCAGGGCAGCCAGACACCTCCAGTGTAACACCCCCTAACGTGAGGAGAGCAGAGCTATCAACACTGTGACTGGGGTCTCTGTTGTCTCAAGGCCCTTGTCCATCCTGACACTACAAAATGCCACAGTTCATTGCACACAGAAGTGACAGGGCTTGAGGGGGCAGGAGACACAAGCTACCCTCCTGCGGTGGCCTGTGAGCTCTGTGGGCCGGGTAAACCCAAAGACCTTTCTGAGAAAGATGTGCTCAGGGTACTGCCCCCCTTCTCTCTCTTGCTGGGGATGGCTCCCAGCCCTCTCAGCTCTTGGGTGCTGCAGCTGCCCAGGCAGACAGCACCTGGTATGTCAGGAATGCAGATAACACCAGCAAATCAACCATCAGCCAGAAGAGCGAGCAGCGAGTCGAACAGACTTGGATCAAATCAAACTGAATCAAATAAGAAGTAGATCTAGTGGTTTGCAATATACAATTCCCCAAAGCAGCCACCCAGGAGCACCAGAGGCAGCAGGCAGGAACTGGATTGCTGTGGAGAAGACTGGTTTTACCTGGTGGGATGGGGCACGTCAGACTGCTCAGCTCAGTTTTTCACTCAGCCCTCCTCAGACAACCAGAGTACTGCAGACTGAGGGAGCTGAGGTGCCA
The DNA here is from genome assembly GCA_013400585.1 of Chloropsis cyanopogon. NCBI lineage: Eukaryota > Metazoa > Chordata > Aves > Passeriformes > Irenidae > Chloropsis > Chloropsis cyanopogon. Next base: position 30,503 of record WEZZ01005603.1, read on the forward strand.
ATTTCCTCCAAGAAGATATCTCAGCACTAATTCACATCTTTTGAGCTAAAAAAATGTACAGGGTAATGTCAGGTTATAAAACAGGCCCTTGATTTGCCCTGGTTTAATTAAGATAATGAGAAGTGTAGGATGATGAGCTATGGTTCCAGACAGCAGGAAAAAAGGATGAAGAGCAATTACATTTGGAACAGAGAAGAATCTATGGAGCTAGAAGCTGAGGAACAGGCTGTGACAAAAGGGATGTCTACAGGAGATTTATTGGTACTGAAAATAGAGCAGGGCAGGACTGGGTGACTGGAGAAGTTTGGTGAAGCAGAGCCTTCCACACCTGGAAGGCAGGTGCTGGTGCAGCCAGCAGTGTCTGATAGGTGGAGGGAAAAAGAGCTGGCAGCTCTCACACGGTCCCTGAGAGACACAGTCATGGGCAGGTCTGTGCAGCAGGGCTGCCCCCAGCCCCGGGACAGCCCTGGCTGACCCCGGCCCCTCCCCAGCCCTGGCTGCCCCCAGCCCCAGGACAGCCCCAGGGCAGCGCTGCCAGGCGAGGGAACCCTTTGCACACACGGTGTGTTGAGCACTCCCAGCAGGCTCTGACAAACAGCCTGAGCATGTGTTTAAGTCTCACAGATTTCAGTGGGACTTGTGTGGACCCAAGCTGAAGCATCTGTTCCACCACTCTGCTGAATTGAGCTCAGCCACTCCCAGCACCCAGACATACACAAGAACATTTCTTCCTTGATGCAAAATGCTGGGAAATCCTGAATAAAGCTGGTCTTACTGTGAGACACTATTATGTCTCTAGCTCTGGATCAAGCCCAGAAGAGGTTCAGTACTTTGTAGTTTAAATACAGTCTGTCCTCCCCTAAGCACAGCTCCATGTCTTATTTTTGTCCCAGCTCAGAGCCCACCATGATAGAATTTGGGTGAAGGTGTGAGAGAACCTGGAGTTCTTTGCTCATGCTTTCCTAATTGCAATAACTCTAATAACGTAGTAACACCTCCCCCATGCCACCAGCACCGGAGCTGGTGTGACTGAATTTACCATTCTGCAGCAGAGTGTTTGCTTCTCCTATACCATCATTTCCACTCGTAGACCCCTAAGCCACAGATCTGCCCTGTCTCTCCTTAACTTGGAAAGCAGCTGAAAACTGTACTCCAGGAAATCAGGATCACATGCTGCACTGGGACAGAGGGGAAACTCCAAACAGGTCCTTATGTGTGCTGCATAATTCACCAGCACCACAATTAAACCAGATCACGTAGTTTTACAAGAAGTGCTTCTGCAGAGTAATTAAGCTTATGAGTGAGCAAACTGGGTTCAATTTCAGTATTAAAAGAGCAGTCAGAGAAACAACTGGGAACAATAGGCATGAAGAGGAGAGTTTAGAGAAGTGACAGTTCATCAATATTGGGGTGACATGAGACTTATTATATACCTCCTTATTAAATAAACATTTAATTTCTGATCTACTGTGTCAAACCCACTTGTCTAACACTGTATTGTATTACATTTCTATGCTGTTTTTATAGGTTGAGTCCCAAGAACCATAATTTATTGACACTACTTTATAAATCTTTAAAGGGCAAGAGAGACTGACTTAATCAGGACATATCGTTTCCCTTTTGTTTGGACTAGTTTAAAATCAGTTGCTTGCTACTTGATACAATTTAAATGACTAATTATGACTTGATTTTCTCCCCTCCCTATCCCTTTGAATCATAATCAGTGCTTTCAGCTAATGAATTTACAATTCTCAGAGCACTACTAAAGAAAGACTTGGTCTTCTCCATGAATAGTCTAATTTATGCAAGCTCCCCATCGACTTCAGAGAGCCGAATGATTAATTCACAAATAATTTATCTGACAAATGTTGCTTCCGCTCTCCCCCTCCCCACCCTTGCAAACTGCTCGTGGGCGAATTCGAAATTTCTCAATTATTCATTATTCAGAATTCTTGCAGGTTTTTCCCCAGTAAATAATTTTTGCTCTAAACATTGAGTAGCTGCAGTGCATGTGAGCACACTTTGTGCTTCCGAAGCCACGTGGCCTCATTTCGTCCCCCAGCCAGGATGGTTTCCACACCTAACCAGCACAGAAGCAATGGGGAATGTTACTTTCTGACACACAAAATAACAGTGAATTCTGTATTATCTTCAATTATTTATCTATAGGCCCACTTTGAAGTATTTTAGGCAAGAGTTACATAAGAGGAAAGTATTGTTATTCCTTCACGTGCCCTCCTTTTCCCAGGATGGTGCTCCTGGCTCCGGCGTGGGCAGCTCCAAGCGCTGCTCCGGGGGCTCGGGAGAGATCTGTGGGAGCAGCCTCCCGACAGGGAGGGGGATTCACTGGAGCTCAGGGAGCTGCTTCTCCCTGTCCACAGGGAAATCCCCTGCAGTTCCCTGCTCCGGCACCCCGACACAGCAGATGCTGAGCCACTGAGTGCAGGCTTTAAACGGCGGTGGATGGAGCTTGTGGGCTTGTGCGGGCCCGGGGACAAGCCCAGGATCAAGCCCAGGGACAAACCCAGGGACAAGCCCAGGGACAGGGCTGTGGTGCTCAGTGGGTACCGAGCACCTGGTGCTGTGTGTGGGCTGCAAACAGCACCCAGGGCTGTGCCAGCAGCCGGTGGGGTCCCGGGGGTCCCCCAGAGCCCTCCCTGGCACCAGAGTTCCCAGCCATCGTGTGCATGCTGGGCTCTGCGACAGCTGTGCGACTGCCACCCCTCCTGCCCCGTGTCACTGGGCCTTACAACACCTGGGGCTGACCTGGCAAAGCCCAGGCCTTCGTGGGCAGCAGCTCTGAGCCCACCCAGGCAGCGCCAGGCGCTGTGAAGAGAAGCTCCTGATTTGTCAGGAGATCAGATCCTGATCTGACAGTGAATTCCAGGCAGCCACTTACTCCACTCTTTATGGGGAAGGTTTTTCCACTTTCTCGACTTAATATTACATGTAAATAGAATTGATTTATGTCCAGAGAAGAAGCTCCTCAGTGAAAGAAAACAACCAAGGTCTGCAGAGGGAGGTTTGCTAGGGAACATGTGACGTCTCTCCTCCAGCAAAGGGCTTCTTCTGCAGAAAACCCTTCACTCGAGAAGTGCTCGAGGCTGACAGAGCTTCATCTAATTTAAATGAAATAACTCCCTCGCTTGCCCTCTGACCTCTGGTTCTTGCTGGTTGTCATGGAAAATGGACAGATGAAACCCAGAAAGAATTTGAAGGAGAACTTAAGTAAATTGAAATTGTAGCCCTGGAGCCTTGTTTGTCAGCCTGCTTCTGTGGTGGCCCCGCTGCCAAATAATTGAGCAGTGACACTTACTGAGCCCACGTTACAAAGCGAGTTAAGGGAGGGCAGGTAAGTAAAGGCAGCCTGTCCAACAGCACTCTGGTCCCTGACAGGGTCTCAGGACATCTCAGCCTGCATGGAAAGGGAAGTTGGCATGTCTGCTTGTACCTCCACACAGCCTTCTGCTGTGCCCTGCTCCTGCCACAGTAAGGGATGGACAGAGGGCAGGTACCGGGACTTGAACCACGTCAGGTGGGCAGGAAGGAGGTCTGGAAGGCTTAGTAACCTGTGTGGCGCTGGGAGTTTCCTGCTCCATTTTATGGCCTCTCTGACCCCATCTCACTTGGCAACATTGCGGGGAAGGGGGAAGGAAAGAAAAGCAGGTATCTACGATGCATAAATAACCTTGTTGCCATGACAGCAGCAGTATCTGCAAGCACTATCAGTATTGAGAGCTTTTAGGTAAATGAGACCTGACACCCTGCTCCCAAAATTAAACTCTTGGGTCAAGCAGGTGAAAAAGAAGTCAAGTCATCTGCCAAAGGGCAAAGAGCTGGATAGAAGTTTGGTTTTTAAAGAGATTTTTGAGCACAACAGATATTCCATCACCATGCCTTTGTAAGGAAACCAGTGTGTGAGTGGCAGGCTGGGCTGTGGCACAGGCAGGATGTTGCAGCAGTGGTGCAGCAGATGCAGCACCATCATGTCACCCCTTGTGGCCCTGATGGCCTGGGCTCACCACTGTGTGTTCATCCTGCCCCATGGCTGCTGTGACACTGGCTACTCATCGGGGAGCTGCTATCTCTGAAAGATTTTACACACTTTCCAAGTGCCCTTTTTCATTTTCATAAATGAACAATGAACAGTGACACACTCACTGCGGGGAGAGCCGAACTGTGAGCATGGACATGAATATTCACCTTTGAGAGACAAGGGTGGGTGCTGTGGCTCGGCTTTGTGTGTGTGCTTTATCAAGCTCTGAACCTCCAGAAACCAAGCCAGACCGGGAGAACACAGTAGTGTTCTCTCTGCTGCACAGTCTGGCTGAATCCTGAGCTCTGGGTGCCCTCTTTGCCTTGATGATCCTGCCTTTTTAAAGTCTAAGGAGTGACAATCTTGGCTGAGGCATTTCCAGCCACTGGAGGTCCTTTGCCGGCTCAAGTGACCCATCAGCACCCAAACACCTCTGGGGTCAGGTTTCCCCTGCCTTCCCTGTCTTCAAACACATGCCTAATAAGCTCAACGTCCCAGGTAATTGCTTCAGGAGAGCTGATCTGCTATTCCACACTGGCAGCATTAGGGCTGGTATCAACCAAAACCAAGGAGAAATCTCTCTCATAGGTAATAGGCAAGGCAGCAAGGACAAAGCAGACCAGCAGCTCCCCCTCACCTTTAAGCACTCTTTCAGGGACTTTTCCCCAGAGCATTTTTTAAATATGGTCTGCAAGAATTTAGTACAATTGAGGGGGTTGTTTTTATCCCAAAAATGTATTGCTCAGTCTTAGGTTTGTGCTGGAAGATGATGTCTGCATTAAGGGGATCACTGCCATGCCTGCCCCATGCTCCTGCTCCTGCTCTCCACTCCCAGCACTCTTTCCATATCCATCATGTCCAGCCTGATGGTGAACGGGGCCAGTGCCTGCTTCCAAGTTTATTTTTAAAAACTGTTTTGCTCTGCATGATTACTGGTGCCAATGCAAATCTCTGCTGGTCCCAGATGGGGAAGAGAGGCCAACAGGTCATTGCTGCTGCAGATGTATCCCAGCCCCTTCCTGCACTCCCTGCTGGGGCCCAGAAAAGCCTTTGCCAGGGGTACTGTACCCATAAGCTGAGCCCTGAAAGTGACCCCTCTTATGTGAACTAATGACTCCAAATTTTCCATGCAGAGTACTCCAAGAGAAAATTTCCCTCACTGACTGCTACTGCTCTCCAAGGAACCATTCCAAAAGTGTTCTCTGTATATCCCACTTTGGGAATTACTGGTGTAACTAGTCTGTATTTTCCCCAGGGAGAAAACAGAAGTTTTCTTTCTGAAACATTTTTTCTCCTTACTGGAAAAAGCTTCACTACTGGAGTTTCAAACATGAGGCGTAAATCTTTCTTTTAGATCATTAACTCTTCCTTAGCTCTTTTAATTTTTTCAACTGTCTCTCAAAGACATGCAGGTGCTGGAAGAGGGGAGATGTGCAAGAGGAAGCCTCTGTAAGGAGCTTGTGGAGGGAACAGGAGTGAACCATGAGGCCCTGATGGCCTTTTTGGCCTCTTTTTTGAAAGGAAGGGGGGTCCAGATGTAATGTCAATCTGTGATTCGCAGCTTGTACCTTCTCATTTAATTTCACCAAAAATCAGCCCGTAGCACATACTCCATGCACACCCCTTTGTCAGCCAGCATGATCTGGTAATGCTACAGCAGCTGGTGGGTGCTGCAGGACCCTTTGGGGAGGACAGAGTGAACAGATTCACTGTCCTGGCTGCACAAGGCACTCAGACTTACACAGCCCATGGGATGTCCTACACATTCCTTCTCCTTTCTGGAGGACGGACACAGGCTCATGAACTACTAAGGAAACCATCTACATTCACCTACTTAAGACAGAAATAAGTACAGCGACTTAAATGGGAAATATCCAGCATGCTTTTCCCAACATTACTATCTCCTTGCACAGTAACCTTATTACAGCCAGACAAGTGACCAGTGCTGCCCTTGTTTAGGTTTCTCAGCAAGTATAAGAAGATTACTGTATGCCTCTTATTTCAGTGGTGATAAGCAGCTTAGACAATATGACTAAGGGTCACTCCATACAATAGGTCTATGGAATTATTATAATTTTCTGGTGGGTAATGAAGCGAGCTGAAGGTTTCCAGCATGCAGCCTCAGGGCTTTGCCATTAACCAAGCAGCTCCATGCTAAGACTGGAGCTTGTCAAGAGGTTGATTTTTTTGTTTCCCATAGGAAGTAAGGACATTTTGACATTTAGTGCATGACAACATTTCTGAAAATATGTTTCAGGTAAATAAGAACATTTCAAGAATACTGAAAAAGTTTGTTCCAATCATGATTTTAAGAAACAGTGTGTGATAGAAAACAGGATAAACCTTGGAAAAAAAAAGTCATTCCAAAACCAAAGCAAAGTTGGAGCCTCTCAACCTCACTGAACACAGTATCCCCCTTGCTGTTTTCTTCCACAACACACACCTCCACTGATACCTTCTCTCCAGGATAGGCAGGCAACACACCTCACCCTGTGGGTAAGCCAGTGCTCAGGCAGCTGCTCAGGGAGCCGCTCCTTTCCTGGAGGGCAGCAGTACCAACTAACCCCACCCTGCCCCACAGAACCCCAGCTCAGGGGATCCCAGGAGCTGCTGCCCCAGCACTGGGTACAAACCACTTCTTGGCCTCAGCACACAGCTGAGATCTGCTCCTTTGTGAGCTACATCAGCCCAAATTAATACCAAACTTGGAACCACAACAGTGCAGAAAAACAGCCAAACTTGCTTTTAGCATGAACTCCATGGGGGGCTGGAGCTGTTCACAGGAGCCAACCAGGTCCGGGCAGGAAGCATCCTGCTCCTCCCTGGTTTCCAGCATTATACAATTCCTTCACTCAAAACTGGAGCCACATTTCACCTCCACTCCTCAGGTGTGTTGCTATCCTGCAGATTTAGCAGCACTTCAGAGCTATGCTGCACTATCCAGTAACATTTTGAGGCTGCAGAAGAGTGCATTAGGAAACAGGTCAAAATGCCATTGACTGCATTTGTCAAGGGAAAAGCAGTGCAACATTAAGGAATTCAATAGATAACGTGGCTCCAGGTCCAGGCAAAGCCAACTGACCCGTGGTCTGACTCTGAACACTTGCAAATGTCAAGTTATGGGCTGCAAAAGGAGAACCTGGGGTGTTTTAACTGTATCAGGACATTCTGACTCTTAAAATGCCATTGTTTGCCTCCAATTCTTCCATCCTGTTTCTAGTGATCATTGGGCCTCCATGGGCTGAGCAACAGAGCAGGTTCACCTCCAGCTCCTGCCGGGCTGGCTCCTGTGGTATCTGCACAGCCTGCAGCCCTGTGGGACAGCAGGGACACCCTGGGGAAAGCCCCGTGTCCAGCCCCACGAGTGACCCCCGGGCCTCGCTGCACCCCCTGGTGCCGAGGCACTGCAGGTCTGGAGGGGACGGAGCAGCCTCGGCTGGAGGGCAGAGAGGGCTGGACAGGGGCGAGGGGGAGGCAGAGTGGGGCCAGAACGTGCCTGGGTTTGGGCAGAGAGCCCAGGTGCGGGGTTTGGATTTACAGACAGCACATTCCCACTGGGAAGGGGACGGTGTCTTTGAGAGGGAGCAAGAAAGGGGAAAGGAGATCATGTTTTCTCAATGCTCTTATCTGAAGCAAACCCTTAATAAGGATTGGGATGAGCCTGGATAGAAGGGAGGGCTCCCTGTGATATGGTGAAGAGCTGGTGGCAGGGCGGTGAGTGTGGGGGCTCAGCTGGCCCAGGGAGGTGCTGGCAGAATTGTCCCCCAGCCCAGAGGAGCACAAGGGCACACTGCCATGCCAGCCAGCACTGGCCTGACAGCTCTGGTCACTGCCTCAGCCTTGCAGGAAGGGTTGGAACGCTGACTGGGCTAATAATGACAAATACTGCCTTGGGCAAGCGGAGCAAGGTGTCCTAACGAACCCAAACCCCAAAGACAAGGACATGATTGTGGTAGTAGGACTCCTCTGGCACCTTTCTTCTCTCCTCACCAGGACCCCCAGTTCTCACCACTGCTGGTCCTCCAGTTTGAGTTCTTGTGACTCGTAAGGTTTTGGGAAAAAAGGTGAAAATTCAGTCTTTTTTGATTAAAAGAAGTCCTCTCTCCATTCTCTAAAGAAAGTTAAGCCAGAAGTCTATAGGCTTTGTAGTATTTGATGTACTATAAAGAGAGGCCAGGAAATGCAGGAGGTCTGGAAAACACCTCCATCAACAAAGTGCTTTCCTTACAAACCCAGCGTGGATAGCAGTGGGGATATGGGAAATGTGCAGGCTACCCTGCAGAGTACCCGACTGCAAACACAGCCCTGAGCTTTGGTCCCAGGGGTGGCAGGGGGTCACTCTGGGATGGCTTTTGCCCAGCACCATCCTCAGTTACTCCTGACCTCAGCAAAGGCAGACCCGGCTCTTTCCAAGCGCCCTGGGAAAAGCCAAGCCATGTCTGACTCAAGGAAGAGACGTTCAGCAGCAGTGACAGTGGGGCACATATGGGAATGGTACCTGTCCCTTGTTCATTTGGGGCTGCTCACAAAGAGTGAAAATGGGGATTAAAGGATTGAAAACTCGCTGGGTATTAGTGCTACAAAAATACCTGTGGTGTCTGTTAGTGTGTGCTGGGGTGTATTGGGGTGTGCTGCTTTGCCACAGGGTGGTGAGGGGCAGAGGCAGAACATGGAGTGGGTCTCCATCTCCTGTGCTCAGGGTCTGACAGTGATTCCAGCCCCTCTATGTTTCCATCCATCCTGAGGAAGCTGCTATGCTGACTGGCGGCCAAATATAGCAGGAAACATCAGTTGTGACAGAAGTTCCTCTCTGAGGGCTTGGAGAACTCAGAAGTGCCATTATTTCCTGCATTTAAAATGACTGGTAATCAAAAGCCTTGTTTGGGAAGCCCCATTTGTGCCTCCCACAGCTCTAGGCTCTGATGTATACTAAAATCTCACATTAATTATGCATGAAATGTACATCTTTGGCTTTTAGGGACAGAGGAAACAGTTTTGTCTAGGGAATAACAGAGAATTATTTTGGCCTGGAGTCAAGAACACACAGCCCAGTTTTTGTTCATTTCATTTGGTTTTGGGTTCCTTTCTAAGTGCAGGCAGCTATTTGGAAAGGGCCTGTTTCCTACAGAAAAGAAAGCTATTGTGTTCTCTGCACATTCTTCCAATGCACCATTTCAAAACCTGAGCAGGTTTCCTGATCAGGCAAGGGATCACTTCTGTGATTTGCAGCCCTTTCCAGGCTCCTTAGCCCACTGCTTATAAACTACTTAGTAGGCGCCTAAGAGTGTTGGAGGATTCCCAGCTGGGTTTTTAGATGTAGAGGGGTGGAATACAACCCAGAACAGAGGGACATGTCCTCTGGAGTCCCCTGAAATCACTGCCAGCCCCATCAAGTGTTACGGCCCGGCAGGGCTGGCCTGTTCCCTCAGCGCCAGGTCAGGCTCGCCCATTCCCGCGGGCTCTGCTGGCGTGTGGTACGGACTGGGATTTCTCCCTCAGAACTGGCCCCAGGCGTGGCTGCAGGACTCTGTGCCCTGCCGCAGCACCCTGCTCACCACCCCAGCCCAGGAGCACCCCAAGAACTGCCCATCTCCACATTGTGCTTCCGAGGAAGAACAAACAATGCAGAGCTGCCATGATATATTTAACGATGAGTCATCCTCTTAAAAATGATCAGCTGTGAAAGGCTTTCACCACTCTGGGAATAATGCAATGATGTATTTCATGTGAATCAGTGCAGAGCGTATCCATGGCAACCTCATCCTTGCAGTTTGCCAACAGTTGGGGTAACCGGCCTGGAAGAGTTGCAGAAAATAAACCCGCATATTATGGGTTTTTAAAGGAAAAATCAGGCTTGTTTTGAATTAGAAGTGGCTTGTCTGTATGCTCAGCTTAGGCTGGCTTGTTTGGCACATTGTGGGACCTCTGGCAGGTCCCTCCCAGGGGTGACCCCCCCTCCCCACAGCCCCCATGGCTCCTGTCCCTGCCGTGCCACCTGTCACAGCCTGGGCGCGGGGCATGGCCCCGAGCTGGGCCGGCGTGGTGCTGGGTTCATCCCCCTGCCCTCCACAGGCAGAACCAGACAGAGCCCCAGCCCCCCGAGGGCACTGAGCAAGGGGCTCAGGTCCAGCCACGGGCACAGCATTTCCAAACAGCCTTTGGGAGTTTCCAAGCAGCTGAAATGCTTGTGATGTGCTCAGAACCCGGGCTGCAGCAGGTGTTCCAGAGCCTGAGTTATTTGGGAAGACAGACCCCCTCAGAGGCGTGATCCACAGGATGTTTTCCCCCTGTTGCGTTCCCTGGGCTGGTGTGAGCTCCAAAAAGGTGGTTTGTGGAAAACTGCTGCTGCCCCTGCTTCCCAGAAATGTAAGAGCAAGACACAGAAATTCCCTGTGTGAATGAGAAGCTGTTCTGAGCAGCCTCTTGCATTACTCAGGAGCTGAATTTTGAAAACCATACATAAAGCATTGTGGAAAGCCTCAAAGAAAAAATACATTCCAATCTGCTCTTTGCTCTGGCACACGTGTCAGACTCTCCCTGGTTCAGCAATGTGGATCACACAGAAAATAAAAAAATGTGATTTTTTGCATGGTAGCAGGATTTTCATGAAGTTGTTTGAACACAGCAACTCCTGGAAGAGTGCCCTGGCTTGTTTGGCACTTGCTGGGTCAGTCTGGGGTCTGTGTCTGCCCCAAGGAAAGAAAAGACAGAGAAGGGCAAGTTCCTTCAGGGAATTAAAGGGCTGGTTTGATGCAGACCACTGGGCATTAACGGGCTGCCCCAGTGTGCTACCTGCAAACTCAGATCAGGAATGCTCAGGAAGGCGGAGACCAGCAGAGCTGGGCGATGCCCCTGGAGTGCTCATCCCTCCTGAGCCCCAGTCCACTCCAGGTGCCCTGGGGCCCTGGGGATACGTAAGCTCTGCTGAGCTCTGCCTAGATGCCTAATGGGTTTTATGACTGGAGCGTGGAGCTTGAAAGCCCAGCCTGAGGCAGCATAAAACACAATTTTCCCTTCAGTGTTAGGAGGTGAGTGACTCCAGCCCATCTTTGTTTTCTCTGAAGCATTATGAAAGACTAAACACTCCAAGAAAATGGCATCCATTCACAGCATGCCAAGGCCACTGGCGTGCTGATAAAAATTTTAATTGCAAGAGGGTAACTATCAATCTCTCTGACTCATGCTACAGAAGATGCTGAAATGGCACTCTTGTTTCCCTGTCTCAAGCATTCCGTCGCAACAATTGTCTCTTTATGATTAACATCCACAAAGCACATGCAGTTCTTGATAGGCTTGCTAATTTCACTGAACAAATCCCTTCTATTTCCCTATCAAAAATAAGGAAAAACAAACAGGGAAAGGATGAAAAATGGTAGAGAGAAGAAAAGAGGGAGAAAATTGGGTAAAGAAGGAAGAGGTTGGAACTTCCTCTTGGTTAGGAAGAAAAACAGTTTGGCTTCTGCCAACATAAGATTTTTCAGTGTTCTAAAAAATTAGAATCAAATATTTATCCATTTCTCCACGTTTCACCTCTCCAAAACCTCACCATCCTATGTGCCACCAGGCCAGCCTGGCTGCCATGCCCAGCCCCTGGCCTGGGACCATCTCCTCTCCCACACACTTGTGTGCAAGCACTGCTCAGGAGATCCAGTCCTTCTGCCGTGGGGAGAATTCCCAGCATGGTTGGATATATCCCAAAAACCAGCAAACCCAGCTCAGGGAAGTGAATTTATGGATGAATCCATTATCATATTAATCCCCTGACTAACTCCCAGACAGCAGAACTGTGTCTTGGCACAGCCCCAGAGCTCCTGAGCCCATCCATGCTGTCAGCAGCGCTCCTTGGCCTTGGCCAGGACCAGACAGTACAGCCTCAGGGAACAAACGTGAGCAAAATCTAATTTTCTGCTGGATCAACCTGAATGGTAAATCAATAGTTGAGTTTCTGACAGTTTCGTAGGGTGTGCTGGCACTGACCAGGACACAGGTTGTGTACAAGCCCTGGTCAGTGCCTGTGGCGGCTGGCAGGACCTGCTGGGTAAGGAGGGAGTGATGGGCACAGGCACTCAGCATTGGGAAGCTCCTCCACGGGCAGTTCCTTACACTCCTGCTGCACCACGAGCACAGACATGACAACTGACCTCCCAGCAGCACAGACAGGCTGGCTGCCACCCCAGTACGGCAAGTAACAGGAGCTGGGGTTCTGAGAGGGACCAGGAGGTGCAGATCATGGATCCCCACGGCCCCGGCCTGCCCGTGGCAGCTCAGCCCCGAGTGGCTCCTGCTCAGTTTCCAGCAGTGCCCAGACTGGTGGTGTGTGTCTAGAGAAGGGACAGAATGTGAACATTCAGATCCTCAGACTAAGCTGGGTGATGCTTGTTTGCTTGGTAATATGTCACACCGGGTGACTGCAATATTTGACGCTATTGCATTATATGAGGAGTTGCAAAAGCTCACATTTGAGGAAGGGTGAGAACTATTTATATACACACGTGCAGGTATATTCTGATTTTGGAAGAATGCAAACACAACCACCCAGGGCACACGGGAGTTACAGCTGCTCTCTCCACGCTCTCAGTCTGGACAGGGGCAGAACCAGGACAGACGACTCAGTCTGACTGTAACTAAATTGCAGTGGCGGTGCCAGGGCCAGAGCCCAGATATGCTGTCTGTCAACATCTTGCCTTCGGCCAAGACCATTCTGGTTGAAATTGTCCGTGCAAGAAATCTCCTCTTCCTGAAACACATGGTGATAGAGTGGAGTGGCCAGGACACACAGTCCATGCATGGAAAGCTTTGTGCTTTTCACACCTAGAAAACCATAACTTCTGCCCATCTTACCTGTGCCTTACTACAGACCCCATCTGGACCCCTGCACACCTGGCTGTGCAAGGACAGCAACAAGGGACCGAGCTGATGTGTCTGCCCGAGTTCCATCGATACACTTTGTCACTCCCTTTGGCAGCTGACTCAAGAAGTCTGACTTCCAAAGAAGTGTCTCTCCCTTCTCCATTTCATTTCTGCTTGGTTTCTGCCCATGTCTGCTCTATGCAGGCCCGTTGCAGCCAGGGCTGGACTGTGCCTGCCAGCTGGGCTGTGCTAATGACCACCAGAAACACCAAAATCCTTCAAATTACCAGGCTCTGCAAAGCCCTGCTGGCCTCTAGCACCCTGCAGACCTGCAATGCCAGTCGTGTCCAAAAGGACATGTTTTCCTTACCCACATCTGCCAGGAGCTATTTCCTATTCAGACTTCTCTGAAGCAAAAATAAACCCTGGTGGATCAGGCAGGCCTGGACACAAAGTCCTATGGAGCAATAAAACCTCCCTGTCCTCTTCTGCAGAGGCACTGTCCTTCTGCTGGCAGTACAGATGTGCATGACAGGAATAAGATCAACAAATTTCTACCATGGCAGAATGAACAGACACTTCTTTTAGAGGGAAAAACGGATGTATGTCTTCTGAGCATCAGTCTGCCATGAGGTTGGCCAGCACAGCTGGTATCAGCAACAAAATAGGATCTGACTGGTTTTAAGGAGCCCACAGAGCACATTGTGCAGGACTGGGACCTGCAATGCTATTTTCAGGGCTGTGTTCTCTTCATATTCATACCATTGCTGGATCTGCAGCAGGCAAGCAGGCAAGCCACAGAGGGGAAGTTAAAAATACTTTCTCTGAACACATAGCCCCAAACAGGGGAGACTGAGTTTCAGCCTGTTGAGATAAGCAAATTAAATATGCCATTCTGACAACATTATTTTCAAAAGGTGGGTTTTCCTCTGGAAGTTGCCACCCTATTAATATCTTATGTCCAGGTCTTACCTTTCATTGCTTGCATTTTGCACTACCAGGTGGCATCTCTGGTGGACATAAACTGACCATTGATGACACCGTGTTGTCCAGAGGGCAAATGACTTTATCAATGTTCTATTAATAAAGACTCCATTACTCTTTATTGCCTGCTTCCTTCTAGGTAGGCTGAAACCTGGATTTCCACCTTGGCTGAGAGCAGAGTCCTCATGTTCTCAACTCTCAGCTGCCTGGTCAAGCCCTGAGGACCCCCAGCCTCCCATCAAAGAAGGTGCAATGTAATTTTACAGAAGAGCTCAACAAGGTGCTTTTACTGTGTTGCTGTAGGGCTGCAAAAGACAGTCATGGCTTAATTCCAAATGCTCAATTTTTTATCCCTCTGATTTTGTTTGTTTCCTGGACTGTGTATGCAACAGCATGTACTTGTGGGGCTTAAAAGATGGTTTTTGCAATCATTCTTTGCAACCAGTTTCTCCTATGGACCAGCTGAGAACAGCTGACCAGAGCCTGAGGATGCTCTGGAGAAAAACAGGCTGGGCATCCTCTCCCTGGTCCTCACTGCCACCAAAAGTCAAAACTCTCACAACATCTCTAAACCCTTCTACTGCTGAAGGTCTAGTGGCTAAAGAACCATCCATTTCCTCAAATACCAACCTATGAAATTAATCATTTTGATTGGTCCCAGGATAACATTGTCCTATTTTGTAGGAATTCATGTTCTGAAATGAGTTGAGCTACAAACAAAGTAAGTAGAAAAGCAGAAAGATATGTGAACACAAATTTACATAGTTGGTATGACAACAGGGATGTTTTGTTCAGATAAGACTGAAAGGCCTTGAGCAGAGAATGAAAGAATATGTACACTCAAAAAAACTGCAAATCTGGAACGGCTTCCCCAAGATAGACAAGAATTTATTAATAATTTCCTTCAGAGAGAAGATAAGGCTGGCACACAGGAGAATTAACCTGAGACTTGTCAGTTCTCTTTGAGCTGAAGCCAAGCGGTGAACAAACGTCTAGGTCACATCAGAGCTGCAGCTGGGAGGGATGGTTAGTTATTAATTGTGAATTGTATGAACATTTCCTCTGCCTTTCCTAACAAAGTTCAGTGGGTTTGAGAGATAAAGGGCTACAGCCCTTCTGAACCATTTGCCTTACCAGTTCTCCCAAGGTTCAGCTTTGAGCGTGTATGCCAGCAGCCTCCAGGAATCCCCATTTTTGTGGGTGAAGCCCTGGAGGTCCGCTGTCCCTTACAGACGGGCACAAACTGGGGAAACACTGCAGTCAAGAGTCGTGGCCACCCTGGTAGTGTAAGACAAAAACTGGCCCCTGGTTCTGTCACTTAGAGTGAATTTTTGTTTCAGAGCTCCTACAGGAGCAAGCTCCAGGACTGCCTGGAGCAGCTGCTGCTTCCCAACGTGGTACTTGCACGATGGAGAAAACCCTATTCCCTTCCCAGGAAACTTGTGCCGGGGGCTGTGGGGATGGTGGGTGGTGGAAAACGCCACCAGAGCAAGTCTGTGCTATTCCCAGCTGCAGCAGAACAGACGTGGAACCAAATACTGCCTTTCCTGAACCAAATACTGCCTTTCCTTCCCAAACCACAGTGCTTTCCAGCGGATTCCTTCCTCTGACAGCCAGCACGGTTATAAGGTCGCTGTCACTCTCCCTTAATGCCTGGCAGGAACTGCTGTGAGGCAGTGCCGGGGGTGTTTTCCCCTCTTTTCCCTGCAGGGATGCAGTGGGATGGAGCAGAGGCGGTCCCTGAGCAGCCCAGCTCAGGGAACCTGCACATCCCACAGGGCTGTGCCGAGGAGGCAGCGGCCAGGGAAGGTTATTGGAGAGATGTGGAGCATGGCAAGTGGAAATAACAGCACAGATGGGTTCAACCGGAACCAAGAGCCAGCCAGTGGCAGCACTGGAAATACCTCTCCAAGGTAATTCGGTTTTTCTATGCATAGTAAAGGACAAAACCCCAGGTAGATTCTGCTAAGCCCCACCAGGGCTCCTCCCAAAGGCACTTCTGATGGGGGAAGATGGACAAACTGCAATGGAGAGTCTGAACATTTCCCACTCTGTCATCCCCTGATTTTATGCACAACAAGGAGCTCTCAATTCTCCAAACTTAATAGGTATGACTGTTTTTATCTCCTATTTAGCAATGGTATTCAGAAAAATCTGTTTTGTGGAAACTTGTGATAGTCTGGAGAGCTGTCATAGCGTTTTCTTTGAAGCATCAGAAAAGAGAGCATGAGATAATGGACTTTGATAATGTTGAATTGTTTCAGTTTGAGGAGTTATGATGCTTTGTGCTAAAACTACAAAGTCATAATCCACTATAAAAACTGAACAGCTTATGTACCTTATACTCTTTTACATTCCCATTTCAGAGGTTGTATTTTCATCTGCCTCAGCAGCCAAAATGACACAAATTGAAATGATAAAATCAAAGCGAAACATTTTTAGCTTAACAAAATGAAACACCTTTGATGTTATTGAAACTAAACAAGAAAGTCAAAACGATTTGACATTTCCCATCAACACTTAGTACTGACACACATTTCTGAGACGTTTCTGATGTGAGGATTCAGGAGCCCCCGTGCCCTCACAGCGAAGCCTCCCTGTCCCCACCTCCTGCTCCCTTCCCGTCTGCTGCCTTCCTCTAGACCACCTTACACGTGCTTAAGAACTTACAAACTCTTGTTCAAGAAAGAACATTATGCTCTGTAAAATCCTATAGAAATTTTTATGAGAGACCTAAGAGAGGAAACAAGAACTACATATTCCATCTGATAAATTCGGTAGCCGAGAAGTATCTTAATAAAGTTAGAAAACAAGATAACACAGTCCAAAAATGCTAAAAGCCTTTCAGTCCAGGCCTCCCCCATACAGACCAGTCCAGGTGGAATAAAAAGAGGAATTAGTTGTAAAAGTCGTTAGTATGTGATTTTATTCTAAAGCACTCAATATTTCTAGGTCTGCCCTTCAATATCCTAGGGAGGAGAAATCTTAAACCCTGATTTTTGTGTTTTGACTTCAGGGAGCTCCTGCTTACAGAGCAGTGTCTGAGTCAGCCAATTATTTAACTATCACAACAGAGACATCAGCTGAGACTCAGTTAAGCTGTTTCTCTACCTTTGCAACCCGAGAGTCTCCCTCTGGCTCTGGGGCTTCTCCCTCTCTGACTGCTGAAGAAACAGCCTGGCCAAAAATACTGCACTGTGCTCCTTCCAGACAATTCCCTTGCAGAGGGGAGAGGAAAACTCATTTACACACGATTCTTTCCCAGAGAACAAGGAATCTTTGCCTGTCTGGAGGCAGCAGCGGGGTCGGGGCATGGTGGTGCCAGCCTGGACAGCCCCTGCATCCCCCGGAAAGGTGAAAGGGAAAGGGAAAGGGAAAGGGAAAGGGAAAGGGAATGGAAAAAGAAAGGAAAGGGAAAGGGAAAGGGAAAGGGAAAGGGAAAGGGTAAGAGAAAGGGAAAGGAAAAGGAAAAGGAAAGGAAAAAGGGAAAGGAAAAGGAAAGGGAAAAGGGAAAGGGAAAGGGAATGGAAAAGAAAGGAAAGGGAAAGGGAAAGGAAAAGGAAAGGGAAAAGGGAAAGGGAAAGGGAAAGAGAAAGGGAAAGGGAAAGGGAAAGGAAAAGGAAAAAGAGAAAAGGGGAAAGGAAAGGGAAAATGAAAACGAAAAGGAAAAGAAAAAAATGGAAAAGGAAAAGGAGTTTCCTCTCAAATCTTGTAACAAGGCGTGCATCTCAGCCTGTGAGACCCTCAGGTTTAACTTGGTTTGCAAGTACTCCAATGGGTTTCAGCTCAAATGTGCTGCTCTGAGGAAAGCAGAGCACTCTGTGCCTGACAGATTCACTGGAGCTTTTACTTCAAACACTTCTCAGGATAAACTCACAGCACAGGGTTGAGTTATACAACTGGAAACACACTCACAGAAAGAGCCTACAAACATAAAATACCTCTGGAGCTAATCCCTTCCCTAGGGTGTGATCTTGGTCTTTGAGACAGCCCTTGGAAGGACCTGAAGAGGGTTCCATCCTTCCCCACGCCTGTTTTTGTGTTCCCCTCGCTCCAGTTACCCCTTGGGGTCAGCACACACTGAACAGCTCAGGAAAACTCATCCCCTTTGAGACCTCACTCTGCACAGGTGTGTGATTCCAACAGGGTTTGCTGTGTCTGGGGCCTCCTTGGCTCGTTGGCTTCTCCCATCTGACCTGCCCTCCTGCCAGGGAAGCTCACTGAATACTGGGGTTTTTTTATTTCTCCAAGTCATATTCCTAATTTGAGGAGATAGTTTTAGACTAATTTACTAAAAAGTGTGGTGATCTATGGGGCAGCTTTCTAAAAAGAACTGTTAAATGCTGGCTCCAAACCACTCATGGGAGCTGAAAGCAAATTCATTGCACAGCTTGGGACATGGTCTGAAGAGATTCTCTTACCATTTCCAAGAGACCAAGAGGGACTGACTGTGCTGCAGTCAACAGAAACAGGGTAGAGCAAATAGATGTAAGAGCGAGGTCAGAGCCAGCCTTTAAATTGTTAAATAGCAAACCATGCTGGCTTCATTATTTCATTTAATGACACATGAACTATGGAGGTGTGGGAGTAGAAAATTAATATCTGGAAAAGCCAAGGCTCGAATGAAAACATTTTATCAGACAAAGATCCTTTTCCTTTCTTTAAAAAGGCTAAAAAGAAGAAGAGGGAAATATCCAGAATAATTAGCCCAAATAGCATCATTAATCCTGAGCAGAAAAAGACACTTGTTCTTCCTGGATCCCTGGGGTGGGATGAGAACATTTTATCCTATGCAGTGTTGTGATCTCCCTTGTTTACTTGTTGCACATTGTATGCTCCTCTTCCAACAAGCAGCAGCCATTGCCAGTCCTTCAGCAGAGCTCAACCTCAGTGTTCAGCTCATATTCATCACTGTTTCAGAGCCAAAATGCTGAAAATAATCTACCACTCAAACTTACTATTATCTGGCCTGCCAAAGCCAGCTGCTCTTGCTGCCTAGCATCCCCTTTCAAAGGAAACAAGCTATTTCTCCCAGCCTTGAGCCTCCTCTCACACATTGGTGGAAGCAGGATAGTTCTCCTGAAGCCAGTGGAGCTGTAGAGATGTGAGCTTGAGGCACGTGAGAGGCTTTATTGCTGCTGTGTTGTCTCTGTTGCCATAACTCCCCCCAGCCCCTCAACCAAATACGTGCTCCGGTTGTAATGGAAGCTGTACAACGTGTAATCCTTGCAGCACTTGGACTCCAAACAAGCCTGTTTTGTTTTCTCTGGGGAGGAGCCACCTGGGCTGATGCACCTCAGAAGCATCTGCAGTGCTGAGCCAGAGCCTGGAGCCTCAGGGTTCAGACCACCTGTGAAGGCCAGGTCAGCACTGGAGTCACTTCAGCCCAGTGCCCTTCTGCCACTGCTGTCTGTTCACTGCATCCTTCAGGTGGTGTTCCTTCCACTGTCAGGTGGCTGTGCCAGCCCTCCTGGCGTTCGGAAACAGCCTCGGAGTGTGCTGCCAAGGATCCAGCTCCAGAGCTGTCCTTCACAGCAGCAGCAGCAGCAGGGAGGGAAACAGCCCTGGCCTGGTGCTTCCCGCCAGGACACAGGCTGGGAGTCTGCTCTGCAGCATCTTCAGTGCTTTTATTATCCACAGTAACCACAGCGAAGACAAGCCTCAGCCATGCTGTGGTCCCCATGGAAACAGGTCCAAAGAGCTCTGGTTGACTATTAATCAATGTATATAAATGCCCTTTCTCTTCCTAAGGTCCTGAGGAAATGTCTCCCCAGGAGCAGAGGGACATGCAGCAGGACACATACCTGGGACAGTGTTGCTGGGGCTGGCATGGGATTTTACCTGCTTTACCTGCAGGAAAATGGAAAGGAGGAAACCTGTTCAAATCTTTAGCATGTTTCCACCCTTTTAATCCCACAATGAAATTGTTTAGAGACATGAAGTCACACTTTATGTCCTCAGTCTCGGTGCTTGAAGGCCAGAAGTGGCATTTTCAGGGATGATATTTGGGATGACAAAGTGTTTGCAAGCGGGGTGAATCACTTCCCTAAGGACACCCTCATACTTGTATTCAGGAGAAGAAAATGTTCTGCCTTTGGCCTTGACAGTCTTTCAGCATGTCCCAAGTCAGACACGTTGGTCACACACTGCTGGTCCCTGCTCAGCTGCACCGCTGCTGATGCTCCCAGCACAGAACAAACAAAACCTCAGCACCAAACTGCCTGGAATCAGGGGGGCTGGGGCACGGGTGAGGCATCCTGACAGCACAGTCAAGAAGGGCCTTTAGAAAGCTCAGACCCCTTTTCCTTTGGAGCAGATGACAGTCACTAAGGAACTGTGCTGGCAGGAAACATGTGCCCTCTCCCTCGCCCTTGCCTGGTTCTCAGACTGAATTTGCACTGGAGAGTGATGGAAAATTGATGTCTGTATCAGAAAATAAGAAAAAAATATCCATATAAGCAGGGTATTCTAAATTTCTGAGCTCTATAATTTCAAAATATTTTTGTAATATAAAAAAGGTTATTTTTAATATTAATTTTTAGCATTAATTAGCTGAAGTTTTATTGTAAAAGCTGTTTTGAATCACACGCCAGAGAATAATTTCAAAGCTTCTCTTAAACTCCTGCTTTAAATTTGTTTCAAAGAAGGGAGCCCTGCAAACTGTCATTTTCCTGTATCAGCTTCAGCTTCAACAGTCATCTTCCAACAAAAATATTTTGCCAGAAAGTCCCTGAACAGTGTTTCTACTGCATCACATTGTTCTTAAAATAGGACACTTAAGGTTATCAATCCCAAAGTCTTTCTTGGTCGTAAACACATTTTTTCTTACAGGGAAAGCAGAGTTGTGAGCACCTTCACCAGCAGGCCTGGCTTCCCAGCTGGTCCTGATGGCCACTTCGTGCCTGCTCTACAGGAGCTTCTCCAGGAGGGGAACTGGCAGTGGCAGGGCCCAGCACCAGTGGAGACAGAACTGGGAGCCCTTGGCCATTTCCTCCCACTTACAACTGGTGCCTTGGCAGAGCTGAGCTTCCTCTGCAGGCGTTGTCCTGCAGGGGAGCCCCAGTTCCCTGAGCAGACACTCCCCGTGTCCCCCATGCTGTGAGCCAGGGACCTATGGCATCCCTCTGGCATCCCTGCTCTTCTAAAAATGAAAGATTTGCCTTCTCCACTGCCCCCTGTTCCTTCTCCCTTAACATAAAGGGTGCCCTGAGGAGTGAAAAGGTAAATTCCTTCTTCCCTCTGCCTCTTCCATGACAAGCTACAATCAGCTTTGCTGATGAGGTGCCACACACGGCATGCACAAGCTGCCACAGAGCTCGGCCACTGGAGCAGATCTGCAGCGAGCCCTGGGGTGATGGACAGGGGAGGTTTTAGTGCTCAGCCCCCACAGGGGACACACGACAATGGGCAGAGAGCAGGAGCAGCCGGGCAGCCCTGAGGCACCGTGTGCTCCCTGCCCTGGCAGCAGAACAGGGCACTCATTGCCTGGAAACTCAGTGGGATCTCAGTTCAAAACTAAAATTGTGAGCTCAGCCCAGCTCCTCTGTGGCCCTTGGCTCCTCATCATGAGCCAAAATGGTACAGGATGACAAAGGCACTGATCAGGTTCCCCTCCCAGGAGTTCCACCAGCTTTACATGTCTAAAGCAAACAATACAAATAGAGCAGCAATCATGTACTGGAAGTTTCCTTTTCTGTCTTGCATTAAACAAAAGGGTTTTTCTGTCCATCTGTGTTGGAAGACTCGGATCTCTGGGCTGTGCTGCAGAGCTGCATCCCTCCACCCACAGCAGGCCGTGGCACTGAGGGCTGTGACCACGGTGTCACAGGGAGCTGGCACGGGGGGCTGCACAAACAATGGGACCGGGGCTTCCTCCAAAAAACTTCTCTCCAAGTCTTCCCACATACAAGACTGTCTTCACTGAGTCATTACACATTCTTTAAGCAATGACACTGAAAATAAGACCACGACAAATGAAAATGAAAATCAGCCAATTTTAAAGAGTGACGCGTTCTCTCACTCGAGTTCAGAAGCGGCTGCTCAGAGGACACACACAGATCCTGTTTCTATCCTCCAGGCAAACTCAAACAGGAATTGCTTGCTCTCTGACCAGTGACTCTGTTTTGCACAGTTTTCAGGTAAAATCTGAGTTAGAGGCATTTTTACAAAGAAAAGAAAAGAACAGGCCCATCATCTTCTGTGCCACAGATGGAAAGCTGAGTGGTTTTGTGAGCACAAGATCAGGGTCAGAACAGGTCTGAGTTTTCTGTTTCTAGTCAAAAGCTTTACAAAATAACTGTGCCAGCAACTCCCACAGCCTTCCTTGCATGGAAAGGGCAGTGACCTCCTGGCCAGCTAAAAAATGAAAATAACCAAGGTCCTTCTGACCTCTTTCCTTTCTTGCAGAAGAAGAAAGGCTGGGAGAGGAGATGGAACCCACAGTGACTGAGGGACATTCAGGATGCCCTGTTACCCTCCTTCCAAATGACTCCTGGATTCAGCCAGGCTCCAGCTTTTCACAGCAGCTTCAGCACAAAAAGCAAAATAGAGGAGCTAATCCTCAGAGGCAACAGCTGAAATAACTGGAGGTCACACAGCCAGATCCTGCTGGTATGTTTGAGTCTCTCAGAGAATTATGAAGTTTTTCATGGATAGAAAAGGTTATGTTTGAGCTCCTGTCTTTGCTCAGAATTAAGGTGTCCTGGTCCCTCCTTGCCATCCTCTGCTCTGCCCTGGAGGGAGCTACAGTTGAGTCCATATGCCAGGAAACGACAAAATATTTATACACTTATTTCCTAGCTGGACTAATAGACACGGGCTGTTAGGCATTTGCATAGGAATTAGGGCCATTAGAGCCTTTCAAAACTGGGCTTAAAATTTGTTTTATCCTTACTGAACCAGAAAGCCTCTGGCATCATCATGAGAACAAATCCCACAGGGGCTGGCTATTTTCCACATCACTGCCTTATCCCTTGGGCATTAGCACTTTTGAAAATTCATGGGAAAACACACACATGAGACTGCTTTGGGCAAAAATCCCTGGCCTTTTAGAAAATACAGCCGTGAATGATGATCTCAACATAAAATTAATGACCTGAGAATATTTTTTACTTTTCTTGCCATAATGATGAATTTGTAGAACTAATAAAGACAGTGGATAAATGGTTAATGTTCCCCTGCAGATGGTCACAGTTTATTACTATTATTACTATATTATGATCATAATGATTCAGAGACTGGCAGGGAGAACCTGACCAGCAGTGCAAAATGTCTTGGAGGTGAATGTCACTTTTAGCTCCTCCAGAACGGTCCTTTCTTTAGAGCTCTCTAACAGTAACTCCTGCACAAGAGCCTCTCCAAAAATTTATCCCTATCATTTGCCTGTGTTTCCTCAAGGAAACAAAAACAGGAATTTCTGCAGACAGCTTCCTTTCCGAGCAGGCACAGGCCCACAGGCTCTTGCCAGGGCACACTGGCAAAGTGTGGTGGTGCTTTTCAACCCTATACAACTGGAAGGAAGGGCCTTTTGTGACCTATCAGAATTTTAAATGGGAAGCAGAACTAAAATGTTTAATAGCAGCAAAGTTTCCTGGACTTGACTTCTAGGAGCCCTCCTGAGCACGGCTCTGCTGTCCTTCCCAAAATACAACGTGTACCGAGCACTCTCTGCTGTGTCTGAGCAGCTTTACTGCTCTACTTTTCTCTCCAAAACCATGCATATTCTATGGTTGTTTTTCTCTATATAGTCTGGTCCGGCCTGGCAGGACTGAAAGGCACAGAGGAACAGGCCAGCTCTCTGCTCATCTTTTTAATGTGCACAATTATGGATGTGGTCCAATCTCCTGCTGAGTGAGAGGCCTGATCTTTCAGGTTGGGAAAAACCAGGACCAGGATCTGAGTTTCACACCTGAGGGAACTGCTGCACAGAGCGACTTTTCTTTTAAATCAAGCCTTGATCTTGGGTCTCTTAGATCAAGGCCTGGCGGACAGCATCTCCTTCCCTGCTTTGCCTTGTTCCTCCAGCAGCTTTGCTTACTCAACTTTGAGCAAAGCGAGACGAGTCCAGCCAAAAGAGATGCATTGGGAAGCCTCAGTATATTCCCCACCAGGGCAGACAGGCGTGATTTCCATTGCAGCTGCAGCCAGAAGAGCACAGGGGAGCTGAGAGCTGCCAACAGCTGAAAGCAGCAGGGCCCCAGGAGAGCCAGGAGCTGCCAGCGATGGGCTGGACCTGATCTCCTGATCTCAAACCAACACAGCAAGCACATCCAAGTAAAGGCTCTTTGGCACTGCAGCCTTAGATCCTCCTGCTCCATTACTGTCCCAGTGATCCCAAATGGTGTGTGACACCTCTCTGCTGGAGAAGTGCTGCCTGTGTCCCAGCCAGCTGCCACGGCAGCACATGGACTCGCACTGCGTGACCTGTCCATGACAGTGGATGTGTTGGCTGTGTTGTCCCCAGGACACCGTTTGTAACACAAAGCAAGAAAGAAAATTCAAAACAAAATAAAACAAAGCTGATTTTCATTACTCCAGAGATTTTAATTTGGTGGGACTGCCTCCTACTACTGACCATAAAATGTTACATTAAAATCAAATGATATTACAGGAGCATGTTGCAGAGTAAGAGCATGAGATTAAAAGCCAGCTGTAATTTTAGCAGTCTTGTCTGTAACACCAGTGCTCCTCAGACTCTGGATGAGGATGATGAGCATGTTTTACAGACACTCTTTTACTGGCTATAATTTATAGCCTGAAGCACTATTGTCTTTGTATGAAAAGAACAATCCTGTTTTCCAGTGAGCAAGCAGCTTTCCAGAACCCAAGTCCTCCAGAGAGAGGCAAAAGCAACAAAATGTTTAAGGCAGAATAAGGAATTTACTGCTGGACCAACAGAGAGTATATATAACCAGTGACCTTCCCTGAACAGCACCAATGAGAGATTCCAGCCTGACAATGAGATACAGCAATCTGGCAATCTGCTGCCTGATGTGCAGTGTCTGAGGGGACAGCAGACTCCCTTTTCCAGTAAAAAGGGACGTGTTCTGTGCAAAACAGCAGCTCTGAGCTGCCCTGCAGGGCAGCAGCGCTGTGGGCAGCCCCACTCACTGCCCTTACCCAGCTGAAAAAGCCCCGGGCACAGCAGCAGAGCTGCTCCCCTCCTCTTCCTCCCCCTTTCCCCAGGACATCCTTCAGCCCCACGGGGAGCTCGCTCTCCACACTGCTGCCCACAGGAGTCTTGGGGGACGAGGTGGAGGCCAGTCTGTCATGCAGGTCGTGACTGTGGGGTGACAGGACAGCCCTAAGGGGATCCTCACTGTGGTTTTAAGTGATAACATTGAGCAGCAGCACTGAAAGAAAACCAAATTTTGCAGAACCAAACCCAACCTCTTTTGCTCCCCAGTAAAAATGGATTTGTTGCACATCAGTTATCCAGCACTAATAAACCATCTGAGCTCTCACTAATAAAGAGGTAAAAAACGTTCATTTCAAACATGCCAGTTTCCCAAAAATGTACCCAATTTATGCACATTTAATTACTGCAGTTGCAGAATAAAATAGCCTTTGCCTGTATGTTCCCAGTAATTGCACATGGTCATTAGCATAGTCTATGCATTAAAGAACATCTCAATATTTAGTGGTAAAAATAGTATCAGCTCTGTGGATGGTATAAATGAATGGCTCTAAAGTTCTCACAGTTTACTTCCAGTAAGGCTTGCTCTGTAATTTTTAACCAATCAACATATTTTTGGTTGATGAATGTGAGCCGATATGGATCATGTTGCTCTGTGAGGCTGAAAATAGATTTTGCAAATATGTTTCAGGGTGCGGAGGTGGTTCATGCAAGTGAAGCAAAAGACGAGAGAAAAGATGGACACGTTTTGGTTCCTGAGGCTGGATTTGAGTCTGTCTCATCTGTCTGTGCTCATTAATCATTCCAGAAAGGAAACACTGATCCTTTTCACAGAGTGCACGACTTGTACTGGGAGCAGAGAGCGCCACTGGCAGTGGCAGTGCTCCACACGCCTGCAGAGGATACACAGAAACACCAGCTCATGTGTCCTCCTGTGTCACACCATCAGGGGACAGAGCAGGCATCAGTGCTCAGCTTCCACTTTTTAATGGAGATACAGGATTTCCAAGTTGCATTGACTTTGGAAAAAAAAAAAATCTAGAGACTCGTAGGGTGAAATAGAATTTGACAGAAGTGCTCTTTCCTTTCCACTCCTGCTCTGCACATACAAAAGACACAGAGAAGAGCAGTGTTGAGGTTACACACACACACAAAAACCAGGCTGAGTCAGACTTTCTGCAGTCTGGGTCAGCACAATCCTAACCCCAGCCTGGCTCGGGGCACTGGGTGTGGGAAGGCTGGGATGTCTGTGTCATGAAGAGGGTGAGGATGCAGAGCGCAATGCAGCCCCCCCTCAGCACACAGCTGAGCTGAACATGCTTGGAAAATCTGGTGTTTAAGGCACCCATATCTCAAACCTTCTGCTCTTAAAATTTAAGATCCAAGGCAGCCCTAATATTCACTGAACCCACATAGAAAAAGGAAGTTTGATTGGGTTTTAGTTGGAAGACAGTTTTATGATGTAAAAACAAATCTCTATTACTGCTTAATATTTTGTCATACTCCAACTTTTTGTTTCTTCTAAAGAAAAAGAGACACTTCATTGACTTGCTCATTCATTTCAGGAAAAACAATATTTGAGAACTCTAAAAAACGTTGAAGAGCAACTTATATGAAGATCTGTAACAGCTGGAGTGGAACCATTACTTGTTCAAAACTAAAATTTGCTACAACTGTATGATTTTATGTCTGGCAAAATATAGTAAAATCATTGCATAATAAATTACTTACAACTGACCTATTTTTATTTAGAGCAAGCAGAGAAAAAATATCTGCAAATGAGCTGGAGGAGGAGGAGGGGCTCAGAGAGTGTCTGCAGGAACTACAGGGAGTGAAGCCCATTGAAGAAGAGATACAAGGAGAAGTCAGCCTGTGTCTCTGGGATGGAGACAGCCCTCGCTCTCAGAAGAAAGAGGATAGGAATCTGAGGATCCAACTGGACAGAATGTGCATGAAAAGTACCTAATTGAGCAAAATTTGCATGGCTGTCTTCCCCACAGCTTTGATTTGGTAAAATCTCAGTAGATGGCTTCCAGCTTCTGGTCCATGTAGCCATAAGGGAAAAGGCAATTACATGGGGCTGCAGGACTGTACACAAAGAACTCCCAAAAGGGCCTGGCCCCTTGCCAGGACACAGGATGAAGAAGGAGGGAGCTGTTGGTGAAGCCAAGGCAGCTCAATGCCTTGTGTCAGGCTCCAGGTGCCCAGGGAAGAGTTGGAGAGCGCCCAGGGCAGCCACCCTGGGAGCTGCTCCTCCCTGGCCTGGGACCTGCCTGCTGTGCCAAAACTGGGAGTTCACAGGGGTCTCAGCTTCGAAGAAAGCACAACCAAGAGAGCAGACAGCTTGCACTGAAGTCCCCAGTCCTTTAGTGCACAGCTACTGCAGAGCAACGTGTGTACTTTCCTATGGTTTGATAATTCATATAAAGTACCCACCCAATTTGCCACTGAAATTATGCAGAGGCAAGTGAGCTGAAATAGGTTCTGGTGTTGTCTGCTGGTGACATCCATGCATGTTTCTAAGTTTATGATCTTAACCAACACACACTGTTCTGTGCCTAAAGGACACTGACACAGTGAATCACGTTCTCAAAGAAAGCAGCAATTTTCTGCCTTTCTCCCGTTACTTAAACTAATGTAGACACTAAATGAATTTCTGTCAAATACCTCAAAATATCTGTTACATACCAGCACCCATCACTGCCTTTTAGCTTGGCTCTTCTCAAAAATCAAAGGTGTAGTCTTAATTCCACTAAAGCTGAGGCAAAATACCCAGTCTGAAGACTGGTGTTACATCCTGCCAATGTGACAGGAACAGACATGATAGGAGAGGAGCAGAAGAAATATATTCTAATGGGAAATGCTCTTTTTCAAATACTGAAATTCTCCAAGTTAAATTTTATCCAAACACTGTCCATTGGAAAAAACCCCATCTGTTTTATGGTTGCAGCTCGTTCCTTCCATGCCCTCAATTCTATTCATGAATGCTTTTCTGAAAACCCTTTTCCCGTTAAAGTGTTGAATTTTTTTCTGACAATGGAAATGCATGAAGGGGGAAGGAGGGAGAGTAGGGAAAGGCATTTCCATTTCCACACTGCCCTGTGCTCCCGTGCACCGGGGTGCTGGGGGTCACGCCGTGGCACAGCACGCAGCAAACCTGCACAACAGAAGCAGGGACACGCACAAGCTGTTGTGTCTGACTGAAGATGACACGGGGTGTCACAGAAGTGCTGTATCAAGCAGACAGGGAGAGGAAATAACAAGAGACACTTCACAGCTGTCCGGACTGAGGTTTGCAGGCACAGCCGTTTGAGCACTGCAGGGGCAGAAACTTTTCCTCAGGTCTCGTACAGAGCACGTATCCTTCTATTCATGGCAAAACCACAGCAGAATTAGACATATTCTTCTCTGGAGCTTCTTTCTGCTCCTGTGTATTTATAGCCTCTTTCAATCCAGATAACGTGGCTGACAAAGTGGGATTGATTTGATTAGCATGTAAATAAAGCCTCATTGCTGCTCCTAGCTTGTCTGTCACGGTTATGTTTTGATGGGATTTCTGTCTGCCTTTTCTATTTACATCTGCTTCTTAGAATCTGAGAACCATTTAGGGTGGAAAAGACCTCTGAGATCACCAAGTCCAATTATTAACCCAGCACTGTCAAGGCCACCACTAACCCATGTCCGCAAGTGTCACATCTACACAGCTTTCAAATCCCTCCAGGAGTGGGGACTCCACCACTGCTCTGGGCAGCCTCATTTGCAGCATTCCTGAGCCTGTGTTTTGGGAAGGGTTCAGGGCTCTGGGAACAAAGGTCCAACTCGAGATTTGGCACTTACTCCTGACCCAGCTGTGGGAGCAGGATCCCACCAAGGCCATCCCGCACCTCTCTCCTCATGAGGGAGAGCGAATACTGGTATACCAATATCTCATTTTTCAAGCAGAAGGGTTCTGAACAGCTTATGGGGGAAAGAAGGAATTCAAGTAGGTTCCACTGAATGCTGGGAACAGAGCAAAAGGAGCCTCAGATGGAGAGGTTCCAGATTGCATGGTTCAAGTAATGGTTAAATACCTGTTCCCCAGAACTAAACAAACAAATCCCCTTTCCAAATAAATTCTACCAGACCCAGTCACTTCCAGAGCTGGGGCTGTTTTAAATGACTACAGAGAGGAAGGATAAATCTGCAGAATTTTCTAACAGTAGGATCTCCTGAATCCTGATTGTGAAAGATGATTCACAATAACCTGTTAACAGGAGACAGAATCCCAATAAATGGAAGTGGCAGAAATCCACAATACAAAGCAGCAGACTGCAAACTAAAACTGATCATCAGATATACTGCTATTACCAACACAGGACTTAAAAATAAATACAGAAATTGTCTTGCAAAACTATCAGAAGAGATGCTAAGCAAAGGATGGGGTCTGTCTCCACGGCACATATGTGCACACTTGCACGCTCCCTGGAATCAGATGTGCAGTCAGCTGTTAGAGCAACGGGACAGATCAGGAAAAACAGAACTTCTGATTCAAACTGAAGGAAGAAATCATGTGTTTGAGTTTTACCCAGAACAGCACTGCAGAAAGGTTTTGTTAAAGCCATGCCACATCAGTTTGTTTCCAACGCTGGAGCAGCCAAGGGAATAAACATGCTGAACCTTCACACTGCTCGCTCTGGGAACACAGTGGAAAGGGTTCATCTGATGTGAGGAAGAAAGAGAAGCGCAAAAAAACGTTTAACTAGTGTCTCTCTAAAACAAATCCAAAAAAGCTGTGCTTTTTTGATATTGTTCTTCAAAAACTACTCCTTTACAATCCCTGAGGAAGCCCAGGGGAGGCCCCAGCACCTGAGACACTCCTGGCCCTTCCATGTTCTTCAGGTGACCTTGGCAAAGCCATCTCTGGGTACCTGGCCCCCCTTCCTGAGATGGGATGAAGGCATTTCTGCAGGTGACCTGGTCCCAGCAGAGACTGCAGGCAGTAACTGCACCAAGGGCAGGGACCAGGGACGGAGGAGCCAGCCCAGCTCTTCCGTGCCTGCACTTGCTTAACAACCTCCCATGTAAGGCTGGGGGGAGGGATTTATTATTATCAGCCCAGCAAATAAACCACCTCAGGAGCCCTCACTCACTTTTGTGCCCACTCTGGGCTGTGGAAATTAACAGGATGTGAATTTGAGACCAGAGGCAGAGTGTTGCCAATGGGACTGCCCCCTGTCCAGGTGCAGGATCCAGGAGCTGTGCCTTGGCTCCTGCTGGGGCCTTAGTGCTCCAGGCATGGCAGATTCAGCATGGAGGCTCTGCAGCTCAAGCCCTTAGAAACTCTGCATGTTGACAAATATTATTATGAGATAAATCACAGTATATCCGATTAATCTCCCTGTTTGTAGCAGCAGGGTTAGACTGCAGGCTGACAGCCTGCATGCTTGGATTATATTATCCAAAGGAAGCAGCAGCCCAGGACTGCCTAATGTCATTTTCCCTCATTAGGAGGTTATTAGTGATTGCACTCGCAGTGCTGCACTGCATCCCGACACGCGGCAGAATTGTGGGGCAGGGTGTTTTCCACTCTCATTTACAGGGAAGGGAAGCGACAAAAGTCCAGCGGAGTGAATACCGGGGCAGGGAAGTGCTCATCCCTGCCTGGTTCAGGGAGTCCTGCACAAAGTTCTGCGGCCATCAGGTGACAGAACACGAGCAGGACATTATCACCAGGGATGGTGATAGGCCCTAGCCCTAGCCCTAACCCTAGACCTAACGCTAGCCCTAGCCCTAGCCCTAACCACACCCCTACGGCCGGAACAGCCCCGACAGCGCACGGGGCGCTCCTGCGTGCCCAGGTGTGAGCCCTGCACCTGCACTGCTCACACAGAGCTGTGTCCCCCTGTGCCGGGCTGTGCCGGGCTGTGCCAGGCTGTGCCAGGCTGTGCCGGGCTGTGTCCCGCTGTGCCGGGCTGTGCCGGGCTGTGCCGGGCTGTGCCAGGCTGTGCCGGGCTGTGTCCCGCTGTGCCCGGCTGTGTCCCGCTGTGCCCGGCTGTGCCCGGCTGTGTCCCGATGTGTCCCATCCCCTCCACCCGGCACGGCCCCGGGAGCGCGGCTGCAGCCGGGCCCGACAGAGCCGTGTGGGCAGAGAACCACAACTGCCAGCCGCAGGAAATCCGGGTTATTACAGGTTTGGATAATAAAATCCTCCTGCCTTGGAGAGAAAAAGCTCCAAATCTTGAAATTTCCTATGGAATGAAGTTCAAGGAAAAGGTGACTCACTGAAATGCTGTGCTTTAAGCAGATTGGTATGCATGATATGAATATTAACTATAATAAGGAAATTACAGTTAAATACAATATCCGTATTTAACATAAAATTAAGCAAAACAAGACCATCAGTTCATTTGGGCTATTCCAGTGGGGAATTCAGACTAAATTAACACAGCCCACAAAGCATCTTAATTTGAAGATGTGACTGAAATGTTGTGGTTCTCTTGGCAGATTTCTTAACAAAACCAAAGTTTTTAGCTAAGTTATGTGGCTTCAACAGTAAACTCCTTTTTCCTGGGGCACAGGCCTACCCTAATAAAATCCTGGACTAGGATTTGAGCATCTCCAAAACCCAGGACCGTTTCCAGCTGGTGGGACCACAGTCCCTGCTCCCATTTTGCCCTCCCACAGCCTCCTGCTTACATTAAAACACGGAGCAAAACACCCTATTTAAGCAGACATTATCCAATTTCTGTTCAGAATAATTTCTGCTCTCTTCTCAGGGGACGGACACCTCTAATCGCTTCGGTGCTTTGAATCCCTCCTTCCACAAGCCAGCTCCTCCCGCAGCAGGCATCCGCCAGGGCTGCTGCAATCAGACATCGCGGGACACGAACCAGGACAGCCATCCTCGGGGCAGGCACGCCTCTGCCTCGCTTATAACATTTTAGCTATTTTTATCCATTACAGAGAGCTAAAAAAAAGGTTTGGTGGTTTTTTTTTTTAATAAGAAGTACTTCAGGGAAAAAGAGACTGCACTGAAACCTTCAGTAATTTCTGAGCAGCTCACCCCCACACTCACTCCGTGCCCCCAGCCCCTTCCCCCTGCCCGCCCCCTCCCGCTCTGAGCAGGGACACGGTGGGAAGGGCTGGGGGGTTCTGGCTGCCTGTGCCCTCCGGGGCTGCTCCATCCACCAGTGCGCCCCAGTGCTGCTTGCCATTTTTGGCAGTCAGGCCCAGAAATATGCAGGAGACATAAATAATTCCTTTTTCGCAGTCGGTCAAGAGGACGGAGCGCTGGCTCGGCAGCGGCGGGGCTGGGCGGGCAGGGCACCGCGGGCACGCCAAACACAGCAGGGCTCCCTGAGCCCGCAGCTGCCCACCCCTTCTCGGATGAAGGAAAGGAGAGCAGCCCAGAGATCTGACGGCAGCCCTGAGCCAGAAGGTGTTTACAACAGAATAATTACAATAATTTGTGGGGCAGGCCAGCAGAAGCTGATCCAAAGGCACCAAACTGCAGAGGGTCCCCGCGCTGAAGAGCTCCAGCCCAGGATTTGGGGTAGCAGTGCTCTTTGGGCTGCCCTGTGAGGCAGGACCTCGCTGTAGCTCAGGCGGGGAGGGTTTTGGTGGGGGCAGGAGCCGCTGCCCATCCTGCCCATCTCCCACACTCTGCCCAGGCTGCCACACCTCACCACAGCTGCTCAAAGGGGTTCTGTGCTGGAAAAGTGCCCTTGGAGAGAGAATTCCTCTTGCCTCAGTCCAACATGTGTCATGTACCTGCATGCTGCTGTCCACCTGGGGCTTGGCTCCTCCACAGCTGCTGCCTGCCAGGAGGCTGAGCTGAAGATCACAGGCAGAGAGAGACTCCCTTGCCAGGGCACCAAGCACTCCTCTGACCTGTTACAGCACGGCTGAGCCTCACTGGGACATCAGAACGTGCCACTGGGCTCTGAGCCTCTGCACGGTGCACTGTCCCTGTCTAAGGCTGCTGACACGAGGCGCTCTGCCTCCCCAGCTAGGAGGACAGCAAATCTGGAAGCTTTGGCTCCCCTCCCCGCTGCTGGGGTCCCTCAGCCCAGAAAGTCTGTGATCACCATTACAGGAGCCTGCAGTGGCATCAGAGCTGGGCTCACAGGGGGAAAGTCTCAACCTGAACATCTGAACAGGGTCTCTGAAACTGGCCTGTGACCAAGTCTCATGTGCAGAAATAACCTCTGCCCTTGAAGCACCCTGTGACTTCATTAGCTGCCAAAGAGCCTGGCCAGCAGAGTCCTTAGCACTGAGACAGCTGCTTCACACCACTATTTACTTCAGCTCTCCAAATGCAAGAAGAAAAAAACCAACCCTGAAATATTTTCCTGGTGCCCTGAAAACAAAACACTCCAGAGTTTTGGCACCACATGCTGATCCTTAGTAGGTGGAGATTTGCATTGACTCCAGCTGAGCTCTGCTCTTTGACATCAGCACAAGAACTCGCCTGCGTCTGCAAATGCCCTGCTTATGCAATGCCACTAAGTACATTCCCTTGCTGCTGCTCCACCAGCTCATAAATCCAGCCCGCTCCGGCCCCGGAGCTCCGGGGGCTGCGGCTGCTCCAGGGGAACAGGGATGTGTGGGAAAACAGCACTCATTTCCTTGGTCCCTCAGCACTGGGCTGTGGGCAGGTGGGAATCCTGAAAGGTTGCCCCAGGGATAAAGACGTGTCTGTTCTCTGTGGGAGGACTTGGGAGGGTTTTCCATGTCCCACCCTGCAGCCCCTGGAGAGCTGAGGCACTGAGCTCCCCAGAACTCACTGCCAAGAGGGAAAAGTCTCATGCCTGGTCACCGTGGGTGAAAAAATGTTTTCTGGAGGGCCCGGTTTAATGAATACTGAGGGGATGAGAGGGCTGCAGCAGCCCCAGCAAATGTGTTTCATGCTCAGTGCTTCCCTTTGCCATTGTAACCTGCCGGCGCTGGGTGCCCGTGGCACTGACAAACAGCTCCACGCTGCCCGGCAGCCCTGGGGGGCACAGCTGGCAGGGGCTGCAGGGCAGGGATGCTCCCAGCCCCCCTGCACCTCCACACACACCGGGGTCCCCCTCTGTGGCTCCAGCCCAGCCTCTCTCCAAAGGGAACAGGATGCCTGCATCCCCAGCCCTCCCAAGCTTCTCCGAATGCTGCAGCTGGCAGATCACCACCAACAAAATAAGATCCACTAATGGCCCTGCAGGCTTTGCAGGCTCCAAATGAGCGGGGAGTCTGGATTTTCCTTCTTGTGCTTTTACAGTGTCCCCACTCACAGCTTGCGGCTCCAGCAGTGGGAAGGAGCTGCCATGGAAACCTCCAAATGCCCTTTTCCGACAGCGGCTGCCGAACACACAGCTGAAGAGCAGTCCCTCCCCAAGACACACGACTGGGAAATTACCCTGCTAGCGCTTGTGGGATCTTCTGTGTGCCTGCAATGTTAACAGAAACAGCTTGGAAACCTGTGGAGCAAACTCACTGCAAATGAGATCGGGCACAAAAGCATCATAAGCCAGAAATTCAAAGAAATCCAGATATTCACCACTGTATTTCAATCTTGTCCTGCACTAACGAGTTTCCTTCAATGACACTTGCTGCCACAAAGGCATTTCCTGGTGCTATGAGACTTCCAAGGGGAAAAAAGAAATATTTCCATTTCTTGCAGGTAGACCACGATTCAGATCATCTCTCACCCACGTCTCTTTTTGATCAGGCACTGTCAGCAAGCCATGAGTCCTCAGCTGAATGAGGCTGATGGGCAAACAGAGGCATGAGAGTGTGGTGAGAAATGCTGAGCTGCAGCACAGCAGTGGGAGGCAGGAGCACTCAGAGCCTGAAGCTTCTCTGGTGCTGCTGACAGTGCAGGCCTCAAAGAGTTTGGTGAGCATCCCGAAACTGAGTGCAACAGAAACCCCACGTGCTGCCCAGACACACCGAAAATTCAGCTGTTATTGATGCAGCTTAAAAGCTCTTGGCCCAGAGATGTTATTTAAGAAAAATCAGCAGATACCTAAATTGCCAGAGGTCCTGCATAGAACCACCATCAGTGCACATCTCTTGGTACCCAGAAGCTTTCCAGAGTCTGCCCAGGGTCAGGGACTTGGGTTGGCAGGAGGCTGCTGAAGCAGAAGTGCCTTCCTGGCTCCTCAACTCCTGCTCTGGACACACAACAGCTCCCCTGAGATGTGGGAGAGGGATTCAGAAAGGCAAACACCCAAACTTTCCCTTAGTCCTGGAAGAGACTCCTGACAAGAGTCTCTGCTGTGAAAGCCATGCTCTCATACCAACCACCCCAACTTTTACACTGAATTTCCCAGCAAATTTGTTCTTTTAGAAAGTTTTGCAGAGGCCTGAAGCAAGGGCAGCTGGTAAGATCTGTGTGAGTTTACTGAAGCAGCCATCAAGGGAAATTCTGACAGACCAATAAGCAACCAGATGGAATTCTTGCCACAAGAGTTACCAGACAGTTTAAAGATCAATGAACAGCAGCAGCCCCCGTGAACAAGGCCTGCAGAGCTGTAGGACTCTTCCAGAAGACACCGTGCCACATCCAAGACATGGCCAGCCTGCAAAACCAGGGACAGAGGTGGGGTGGAAGCACCTGCTACAAAAGTACTGCACAAGACATTCATCACATGGCTTGGCTTTGGGTTTCTTCTGCTTAGTATTCAGGTCGTTTGACTTGCCTTGATGAGAGGAGGGAGGATTTCACAAGCCAGTGAGAAATAATTTCAACCAAACAATGCATGAGTGTTGCCAGAGCACACTGCAGGCGAGCTGAGAGGGCTGCAAGGGAGAGGAGAGGGCCAGTGTTCATTTGTTTGAGCACAGGATATCACTGGGGATTTTAGCACTCAGCTATGTGGCCACTGGCCCCTCAGCCTTGGCCATCTCCCTCCAGCCCATCTCTCCAGGGGGGCTCCACTCTGCTGCTCACACCCCCTTCACTCTGGCCATCCCAAGGGAGGGTCCTGCAGCAGCAGTGCAGCCTGGGCTACACCCCTGCCACCCACTCCTTTGTTCACTTGTTGTGCCTGCCTAATCTGCCTTTAATCACTTTAAATTATCCAGCATTCAAAGGAGATGCCATTTATAGGCTCTAATTGCCAAGCTCCTACCAGCTCTTGCTGCTGCAAAGCTCTTGTGCTGTCAGTCAGAGATGGTCCCTTGCTGCCAGATAACAACACGAAATTTCACTACACAGAAAGAGAGACCTTGCACAAGACTGGCATTTAATTACCAGGAAGAACCTAGGAGCTGCTAATATCTTTATCAAAACAAGTATGTTGGACATACAGAATAACCAAGGCTTAGGGCCCAGGTTTGTCCCAGTGCCCCCTGGCACTTCATTTCATTATCATGAGTGTGCAGGTCCTGGAAACCCACTCAGCCACAAGGATTGGTGCCCCATCCTGTACCTGAGGAAAGCCATGAGCAGCACCTTCTGTCCCACCACCTGCAGCCAGCACCCAACCCAAAAGCTCCTGGTGGCCCCTCAGAGCTCAGCAGGGTCACACTGTCCCAGCTTTCTGTCCTTCCCTGGGCAGGGCTGCAGCAATCAGAGAGGGGAGCAGGGGGCATGCCCTCCCTCCCCACCTCCTGACACCCTGAAGGCTGGCCCAGGGCTGAGGTCCCCCTGCCAGGAGAGGGATGTCCCTGGCCCCTGCAGACCCCACAGCTCCTGCCTTACAGCTCAGACCCAGCAAACGTGCCCCAGGCAGACCAAAGGCCAAGTCAACTGGGAAGCCCCTGTGGGCACCTGGAAATAGCAGGAACTCAGGTGGGCTCGCTTCTCTCCCTCTTTCTAACTCCCAGCCTTGGTTCCATGGGTTCCAGAGCTCTCCAGCTCTCAGCACCAGCAGAGCCAGGCCACAGTCACTGGTGGCTGGGAAGGGTTTCAGTGCCCTGTGCTCTCCAGCTCAGCAAGTAAATCCCCTCAGGAATTTTTTCCCTCAAAGATTGCTTGCATGGAGATAGTCTGACCTCTCCTCAAGGCCTCTGTGGGCTGGCAGTAAAGAAAATTGCAACAAATTCCTGGCCTGGAGTTAGCTGGGCTCATTTCAGCCAGGATCTGATTGCTCTTTGCCTGCTTTCCTTTGCTTTTGTAGGTGCTTTTCCAGCCCCTTCCCCTCCTGCTGCAGCTCCCCTTGGTGAGCGAGCTCTGCCATGGCCAAAGGTCCTGCGGCTCTCCAGTCCCCAGGGAAGGCTGCACAGCTGCCCCCGTGTTCAGCTCCCCTCCCCAGACTCCTTGCAGCCTCTCTGGGAATCTTCCAGATGCTCCTTTCACTTTTTTATTTTGAAGCCTACAGCTCTTTATTAGAATTTGCTCTAATCTTATTTTAATTCCTTCTGCAAAGTCTCTTGTTGCCTTAGATCTACTTTAATTCCTTTTGCAAGATCTCCACCTCTTGTTTTATGTCTCCATTTAAAGTCTTTTGGCCTAAGGTCCTGGGCTCTGGGCTCTGTGCATGGCTTGGGTACTTGCTCCATCAGATTCAGCAGCAATTCCAGCTCACAGCTTGCTCCTTTGAAAGCAGCTCCTGCTCCTGATAGCCAGACTTATCCCTGTTTGATCTGGATCAAAGTTTGGGGCCCCACTAAGATGACCCAATTAATAGGAAAAACTGACAAAACACTCAGGCATTTCTCTGATGAAATCCTACTTATTTATGCAGATTGAATAGGCCAGATTCCCTGAAAAGGAACAGGAGTGAGGTTTCCTTTCTCACTGCTCCAGGCAGGCATCAAACAAGACTCAGTCTCCCTAACTGCTCCTTTTAAACTTTTCTGGGATAACCCCCCAGGATGCCCCTCCTGATTTATTCCCCTCCCTGTCTCTGTTTCTCCATTCTTTATTCTCCTCTTGCCTAGACTGATGAAAATTCATCAAACAGCTGCCTGGAGGTCTTTTCCTCAAGCTGTGCCAGTGAGCAGACAGAAGGAAAGGGACATATTTTANCTCTTGCTGCTGCAAAGCTCTTGTGCTGTCAGTCAGAGATGGTCCCTTGCTGCAAGATAACAACACGAAATTTCACTACACAGAAAGAGAGACCTTGCACAAGACTGGCATCTAATTACCAGGAAGAACCTAGGAGCTGCTAATATCTTTATCAAAACAAGTATGTTGGACATACAGAATAACCAAGGCTTAGGGCCCAGGTTTGTCCCAGTGCCCCCTGGCACTTCATTTCATTATCATGAGTGTGCAGGTCCTGGAAACCCACTCAGCCACAAGGATTGGTGCCCCATCCTGTACCTGAGGAAAGCCGTGAGCAGCACCTTCTGTCCCACCACCTGCAGCCAGCACCCAACCCAAAAGCTCCTGGTGGCCCCTCAGAGCTCAGCAGGGTCACACTGTCCCAGCTTTCTGTCCTTCCCTGGGCAGGGCTGCAGCAATCAGAGAGGGGAGCAGGGGGCATGCCCTCCCTCCCCACCTCCTGACACCCTGAAGGCTGGCCCAGGGCTGAGGTCCCCCTGCCAGGAGAGGGATGTCCCTGTCCCCTGCAGACCCCACAGCTCCTGCCTTACAGCTCAGACCCAGCAAACGTGCCCCAGGCAGACCAAAGGCCAAGTCAACTGGGAAGCCCCTGTGGGCACCTGGAAATAGCAGGAACTCAGGTGGGCTCGCTTCTCTCCCTCTTTCTAACTCCCAGCCTTGGTTCCATGGGTTCCAGAGCTCTCCAGCTCTCAGCACCAGCAGAGCCAGGCCACAGTCACTGGTGGCTGGGAAGGGTTTCAGTGCCCTGTGCTCTCCAGCTCAGCAAGTAAATCCCCTCAGGAATTTTTTCCCTCAAAGATTGCTTGCATGGAGATAGTCTGACCTCTCCTCAAGGCCTCCGTGGGCTGGCAGTAAAGAAAATTGCAACAAATTCCTGGCCTGGAGTTAGCTGGGCTCATTTCAGCCAGGATCTGATTGCTCTTTGCCTGCTTTCCTTTGCTTTTGTAGGTGCTTTTCCAGCCCCTTCCCCTCCTGCTGCAGCTCCCCTTGGTGAGCGAGCTCTGCCATGGCCAAAGGTCCTGTGGCTCTCCAGTCCCCAGGGAGGGCTGCCCAGCTGCCCCCGTGTTCAGCTCCCCTCCCCAGACTC
This sequence comes from Chloropsis cyanopogon, assembly GCA_013400585.1. Classification (NCBI taxonomy): domain Eukaryota; kingdom Metazoa; phylum Chordata; class Aves; order Passeriformes; family Irenidae; genus Chloropsis; species Chloropsis cyanopogon. The sequence continues at coordinate 69,567 of WEZZ01005603.1, forward strand.
CTTGCAGCCTCTCTGGGAATCTTCCAGATGCTCCTTTCACTTTTTTATTTTGAAGCCTACAGCTCTTTATTAGAATTTGCTCTAATCTTATTTTAATTCCTTCTGCAAAGTCTCTTGTTGCCTTAGATCTACTTTAATTCCTTTTGCAAGATCTCCACCTCTTGTTTTATGTCTCCATTTAAAGTCTTTTGGCCTAAGGTCCTGGGCTCTGGGCTCTGTGCATGGCTTGGGTACTTGCTCCATCAGATTCAGCAGCAATTCCAGCTCACAGCTTGCTCCTTTGAAAGCAGCTCCTGCTCCTGATAGCCAGACTTATCCCTGTTTGATCTGGATCAAAGTTTGGGGCCCCACTAAGATGACCCAATTAATAGGAAAAACTGACAAAACACTCAGGCATTTCTCTGATGAAATCCTACTTATTTATGCAGATTGAATAGGCCAGATTCCCTGAAAAGGAACAGGAGTGAGGTTTCCTTTCTCACTGCTCCAGGCAGGCATCAAACAAGACTCAGTCTCCCTAACTGCTCCTTTTAAACTTTTCTGGGATAACCCCCCAGGATGCCCCTCCTGATTTATTCCCCTCCCTGTCTCTGTTTCTCCATTCTTTATTCTCCTCTTGCCTAGACTGATGAAAATTCATCAAACAGCTGCCTGGAGGTCTTTTCCTCAAGCTGTGCCAGTGAGCAGACAGAAGGAAAGGGACATATTTTAAAATGAGGCAGAGAACCAAGGGGTCAGCTCCTAGTGACCCTGCAGCTCCCACCAGTGCAGGCTGGGGTGAGTCACCTCTTCCCTTTGAATTGCATTCTCCCATTCCAAAAATGAGGCCATGACAAGGCCTTCAAGAAAATGTTGCTCTGGTTTGGACAGAAACTGCAGAGTTTGTAGAGGAACAACCTCCTCAGTGTCTGCAGCCAGCTGTGCCATGGACTGTCCCTGCCCTGCAGGGGCCGTTCCCAGATCCTCTGGGGCTCCTGGCATCTCGCTAAAAGCAGGATCTCCAAATAACATCCCAGGTTGCCTTAACCCCCTGGAAGGAACTGCAGGGGGAATTCAGCCATCCTGCAACTACCTGGCTGTAGAAAAGGAAAGAGGGAAGGGAGAAGGGAGCTTGTTTTTCTGCTTGTCAGCTTTTAGAAGTGGAACCAGCAGCATTAAGAATTGCACTGGCAGACAGAAAGACAAGTTTTCACTGGTGGTAAGACCTTAAAAGACAATTGTTTACTTAAACTAACTCAAGGTCACAGAGATGTCCAGTTTGAGAGAACTCTTTTTTTTCCCTTCAAAATTCTGCATCTGAAGTTGCTCAAAAGATGAAGCAGGACAGCATGTGCATGTGGTTCCTGCTGATGGTGGGAGGGCAAAGGAGGGCTGGGAAAGATGCTGGAGCCTGAAGAAAAGCAGAAACTTTCTGTGAAAGAGTACAGACTGGGCAGCACAGAAAGGTCAGCCCTCCCACCCAGCAAGAGCAAAGCTCAGAGGCAGCTGCAGGATTTAATGATCTCGTCTTCTAGTTTTGGAAAAAAAATTCAATCTCTACCCTTTGAGTAGTGAGGATTTAAGTGCTGGGCTTTCCTGAATAGCACAGTGCATCTCCTTCCAGTGGCAGGTGGCTGGGCGTGGCCGGGGTGGGCTGGGAGCACAGCACAGTCCTTGGCAGAGTCTCTGAGCAGCCCTGGACACGCTGTTCTTGTGAGCCCAGACCTGGAGCAGGGCACCCTGTCCTGGCAGGGCTCCTCCTCCCCTGCACGTGAACCAGGGGGCTCTGAGGAGCCACGTCACTGGACTTGGCCATGGGCACGTTACTGACCTCTGAGTGCTGGATGAAAGGAAAAACAGCCAGCCCAACCTCATCCTATTTCCTAAGACCACACCTGGAACAAACTGGTGTGGCCGTTTGCATCTGGGATGTGACAGCCCGGGGGGATTCCTCGTGCAACCTTTCACAGCTTGATGCTGTTCTGGAAGAGGCAAACCATCACCACATCTGCAAATCTGGCATCTCCATGGCTGAAGGGGGGGAAATTTGGGAAGCCATGTGGCAGAAAAAAGGTTTGAGCCCTTTTTTTTGGAAGAAACTGCCTGAAGTGTTGCAATTAGAAGGTACCTGGAGAGAGCTTGGAAAGTAAGATCTTGATTGTAAGCATCACCAAAGTGAAGTCTCATTTTGTAATTGAAAAGACAAAACTGGCAAAGCTCTTTGGATTTATGGCTACTGGGAACCACCTTCCAACTATTTTCTAAATTAGTTCTCTCCAAAATCAAAAGAAAGCTCTAAAGCTCTGTCTCTGCAGAGATTTTGCTAAAGAAGAAAAGCACAGTTCTTGGGATTTAAATTTGATTTGTTTTCTCAGGGACTGGGTAATTTTTTTCCAGTACAACAGAAACGGACTGATGTCAGTACCACGGGAAATGGAAAATGCTTTATAAGAGTTAACTCACTATTTTCCTAAGCTTTCCTGCACGGATTTATACGCTTCAGACCATGTGCTGAACAGACCCATGACTTAGTCACTTCTTAGAGTCTTTGCAGGTGAAACACCTTTCCAGTTTGTCCCTTGCACGGCACAGGGTGAAGGAGCCCTGAGAGCAGCAGGCTGCTGCAGAGAGCAGGCAGGAGCCCAGCGCCCGGCCCAGAGGCAGCGTGTGCTGCCCACGGCGCTGCTGCAGCTCAGCTGCACGGACCCCTTGCCTCTGCTCCCCTCAGCTCGTCCCTCAACCTCTGCTGGTTCCCACTGGGAGGGGGGTGATCAGTCCCCCCAGCACTGGGCTGTTGCTCCAAGCACAGCAGTCAAAGATGCAGTGACAGATTCCCATCCATTGATGGTGATTGGGAGCGATAATTAAAAATTATGGAGCAATGCGACGCCAGAGATATTGCATATGCTTTCAGGATAAAGCTGAACGGCTCCAAACTGGAAATTGTGCTGCTTTTCTCTTGCCAGAAAACGTTTGCAATTTTGAACCCATCTTTTATCCTGGCTGGTCAAATATCTGTATCCACATAAATCTGCACCTGCAGCCCCGAAGAGCCCTGTGAGCTGCACTGCAGGAACAGTCTGTCACTACCAGGTAGATCTGGTGGGGAACACAGCCCGTAGGTGGGAGACAGTCAGCAGGTTTTATGTCTATAAATACAGGTATTGTATATGTATATGTGATGTGTATAAATACAGGTATTATATATTGCATATATTGTGTATGTACCTGCTCAATAAATATATATACATGCAGTCTTTTGGTTCTACAAAATGGAGCACCTCAAAACAATCCCTTATCCAGTGCAGTCTGGAGACACTAAAGCCTTCTACGTGCCACATCTCAGCCTGGAAACCACAACTGTTTCATTTTCCAGCTCTAACAGTCCTGACCTCTCCCAGCCTCTCCTACACTCCCGAGACTCATACTTTTCTTGGGATCACAGCGAGCTTGTGTTTTTCATTCTCGTGTGATTAATAAATTATGCTCTGCAACACATATTTAAGCAGCTCATGTTTATTTTTCTGTCAATAGAAAGAGAATGTTTATTTGATCTGGGAGCACTATTTTCCATTGTCTGAATTTAAACTTCAAAACAAAAACTTGAGATATTAGGTGATTTATGAACCTCTGCTAAAAATAGCTCAGCCCATTCTCATCAGTGAACCTCCTATTTTGCTCTTAGCAGTATCCCAGCAGAGCGATGGGGGAAGAGGAATGGAAGTCCCTGTCAACACTCAGACCTTGAACACAGAGCCGTGACCCTGCCCCAGCGCGGCTCTGACCAGACCCTGCACACGGGGTGGGACCTCCAGGCACTGGGCAAGGCTGCAGCTCTGACCCCCCAAGGAACGTGAACAGCTTTTTGTTCAGCTTACAATGACTCACAGCTTTTGTTCTTGGATCCTTATTCTCTCAGTTGGGGCATCTAATGTGTGAATACCTCTTAATTTGATCTTCACCTCTGGACAACAAGTCCTAAACTTCACTTGACTACGTGGCTTCCTCCCTTCATGAACCTATGTGGCACCCAAGGAAAGTATGTTCAGTCCTGGGAGCTCAGAGCAGAGGGAGGAACAGGCGTACAAGGCACTGGACTACAATTCCCATGAATCCCTGCAAAAGTATTTCCAAATAGTTACAGGGGTTTGGGGGGAAAAAAAAATATACAGGGGAAAAATCCCCAAATGAACCCACTCCCGGGGAAATAAACCCAAAGCCGTTGTTTTGCTGAAATACAACCAGTTTTCAGTTGGAAAGCAGCTTTGCTGGCCATTGTCCCAGCACCTGCGGCTGTACCAGCCGAGCCTGCAGGGCTGGGCTCGGCAGCACCTGCCGAGGGCCACCTGGCCGGGCACCCCGGGAGCCAGAGCCCGGGCTTCCTCCTCCTCCTCCTCCTCCTCCCCCTGGGAAGGTGCCGGAGCCGTGTGCGAGGCAACCCCGGCGCGGGGCGGCTGCGGAGTGTGGTTCCCACCTCTATATAAAGCGATTTCCTGCGATGCCGGGCGCGGGGGCGGGAGCGAGATGGATGTTTGGGATGTTTCCTGTCAGGGATGACAGCCCCGGGCTGAGCGTGTGCTCCGCCGGGGAGGCAGGCAGCGCCGGGCAGCATCCCCGGGGCACGATCCGCTCCCCTCCGCCCTGTGAGAGCGCTCCCGGCGCGGGGAGACGGACGGAGCCTGCCCCGGGCCGGGCCCGGAGCTCCGGGAAACGGCAGCACCTGCCCGGCACCACGGACACCCCTCTGCATAAAGAGCGGGAGACAACTGGTGTCTGCAGGGCGAGGGAGGGATGAATCTCATCTTATGGGGTAAATCATGAACAGCAAACGAGCCAGCCTGCTGGCAGAGCCAAAAGCTGGGAGAACAAACCTCAGCCGTGCTGCACAACAGGCTCAAATTCAACAGCTGGGGCCCCAGAAAAATCAGTCAGTCTGCCTGGGTGCCTGGCAGGGGCAAACAGGGCACTGATTCCTCCTGCAGGGATGAATCCATGGATAACCCGTCCCGGGGGGGCAGTCAATGGCTCCCACACTGCTCCCTCCAAAAATCCCCCAGCACCAGCTCCCTTTGCCTGCTGGATGCCCCCTGTGCTGCTGACAGGGTTTCCTTCCCATGGACCTGGGACAGGACCTGTTCCTGCCCCACCGTGGGGCATGGCAAGTCAGACCCTACATGGGCAGGGGTTACAGCTCAGGGCTGTCTGGGTCATCCCCCCCAGAAACTCACTGGGGTGGGCAACCCAAGCTCATGGTCTCCTTCAGTCCCTAATTTCCAGAATACGTCAGAAAACTATAATTAAGGAGCCCTCCCCTTCTGGTGGAAGTCTGCTTGTGTCAACAGAGAGACGGGAGTATTTAGCAGACTTCTTTTTCCATCCTGCTAATTTTAGGCCCTTATATAACATTTCTTTCAATACAACCCAGTTTCTGTAGCCCACTGAAGGAACGGCACTTCTCATTTGTCTTACACCAGCGCCTAAAATATTCCCCAGAGCCGGGGGGCTGGCTCTGTGCTCCCCACCACGCGTGGGGCCAGCTCTGCCCACCACACCATGATGTTTAAATAGCCCAGTACATAGAGGGACACACACACAGGGCCAAAAGAGGGGCTGTGCAAGTGCAGCAGCGGCGTGGGGTGGAATAAAAGCCAGCTACCCGGTCCCGCAGGACCCCAGCTCCAGGTGTCCTCTGGAAACGCCAGCAGAGAAGAGGGTTGAGGAGGTGACACCTGAACCTCTGAGCACTGCAGCTCCACGTGGTGAGCTCCAGCTTTCAGCCCTCGCTGCAGATTCCCTCAGCCCCTTCCTGCGCTGTCATCTTTGATGAGAAGCGGTTCTTGCCTTCCTAAGTAAGCCTCAAAGTTTGTGATGCTCCAGAGCACATCAAAAATACATCAAAATAACTCAAACTCCCTTTGACAGACCACATAAAGTTTGCAATTTGCATTTCAAAGCCGCGGTAAGGCATAGAAGGCAAAAGCAAACAAGGCAGCAGCAGACACCCAGACCTGTCAATTATCCCACTGATTTTTCTGCGCAGGGCTGGGAGAGCTGCAGAAATAACTGCCTGGGGCCGAGCTCGCCCCTGCCCTGGCGCTGCTGAACTCAGGGGCTCTACACATGCACACAAGATTTGGCTTCTCTGCACACTTGTCCGTGTGGAAAGGCTGCTTGGCATCACACTGCGGGCAGCCTCGGTACGCACGGGGGTAGCACAGCTGACAGGCCGGGGGGATCCAGCCAGTTAACTGGGTAAAAACGAATGAGCTTTCACTACTACTGCGGGGAAAAAAAGGAGTCGGAGTTGCCTGAAAGCACAGCGAATGCTACGGAGGTGCCACTGAAACGCGAGGTGTGAACAAGCGTCAGCAGCGGGGCGAGGTGCGGGGTTCCTGCGGGAGCAGCCCTGCCCTGCCCCGCC
>WEZZ01005615.1:0-22718 GCA_013400585.1 Chloropsis cyanopogon
TTCCATGATTCCATGATTCTAAGTTTGGAAATGTCCATGAACATCCCAGAGCCACAAGGGGAGGACAGAGCCTGGCTGATCCGAGGCAGGCTATCACCAGGGTTCCAGAGAAGAGGAAAAACAGAGTTGTTTCCCCATTGTGCTCCCTCCAAAGCCATCTGTGTTTGCAGCCCTTCCCAGGACATGCTCAGCAGGGAACCATCTGTGTTTTCCTTGGGAGAGACAGCTCGTGGGGAAATAGACAGGTTGTTAATGAGACAGGCAGATGGCAAATCCATGTCGTGATGACTGCACTCCAAAGGGATAATCAATAATCAGGCAATTAGGCTTGGCTTGGATCAGGAGACTGGAGACATTCAGGAAGATGCGTTTTCCAAGCCTGCTTTGGAGATTCAGGGCTGGAGCTTCTGCAGCAGCAGAGTTTTACAGGAACCTCCTGCAGATCATTGAACACAAACCCTTAATCACAGCTGATTGTTCGCAGAGCACCTAATTGGCAATATGGGAATATTTTATGGACTATAACTTTATTTTGTTTCAAAGTGAATGTCTAATCTTCCTCCATGATTTCTCTCCTCTTTTTTTCTTCCTCTTTTTTTTTTTTTTTAAATTTTGCTTGTTTGTTTTTGTTTGTTTGGTTGGTTGGGGGGTTTTTTTGGTTTGGTTTGGTTTTGTTTTTGTTTTAATTTTTAGAGTTCTTTTGGGGATTTTATTTAAATTTTATTTACTTAAATTTCTGAGTTCACAAGATAATTTGAAGATAAAAATCAAAAGCATGTATGAAAAGAAAAAATCTTGTCCTTGACATAAAATGCTTCTCTGGTAGATTTTATATGTGGATTTCAAAGAGTTTAAAATGACTGAAAATGTTTTGGTGTGCTGACTTTCACTTTACTGAAGTGAGTTCCTTGAAACAAATATGGATTCAGTCTAAGCAAATAGTTTATTAGTCCAGGAGTCTAATTAGCTTCCTGCACAACACAGAAAAAAAGATGCCAAGGGGAGGTTGAAATTGTTAAAATGTGGATGTTCTTTACTGGCCAGGCATGATTTTTGAAGCCAGTGTTTGAATTTAATTTTTTTTTGCTACATGAAATACAGTTGAATATGAAATGCAGCCCTTCTAAATTATTAACATTAAATATTTACACTGAAGCAGGCCAGCACGAAAAGGAAAAGTTAGACTGTGAGTATTGATGGATTGGGAGCACCTTCTCTCCTCACTGAAATCCCCAAACAAACCCCAAAACAAAGCACCTCTTGCAAAATGAATTGTTAAAAGCCTTGGGAATGGGACCCATCCATGCAAAGCAAGGAGGAAGAGGAGCCAGGGCTGGAAGACTTGGAGATTCCAAATGTTTCATTTGCTGGAGTCCTCAGCCTGCCAGCAGAGTAAGGTGACCAAGCACGAGGAACTTAAACCAGACAAATTCAGATTGCGAGTAAAACATAAATGTTTAACAGAGGTTAACCCCGCTCTGAAACATTCACAGTAGGCACTGTTGTATTCTCAAGCTCCAGCAATATTTAAGTAAAAAAATCACTTTTTTCTTTCCCCCAGAAATATATTTTCCAGCTGAGATACAGAGTAACTCAAACACAACCAATGACAGATTATGCAGAAAAGCAGATCTCATGTTCAGTCATTTTTGCCCTGAAGTCTGACGTGTTTTGACAGACCTTGGACCATGTTTCCGTGCCAGCTGTTACCTATTAGAGCTGGAATTGTTATTTCTCTCCTGCTGAGATTGGCTGCTTCTGCACTAAAACTGCGTTTTCCATGAGCCATTTCTGGAAATCCCTTTTGGAGTTTATTGTGCACTCAGTGCAATTTGGGACTTCGGGCCAGCAAGGAGAAAATGTCCAATTTGTGAAATTTGGGGCACCTGTTTATTGAAGAGTGTTCCAGAAGCAATAATTTCAGGAAGAGAAGACAAATCATTGCCAGACCCATCCAGAATGTGACACTTAAATCAGACAAGCATGAAACGTCCATTTTATGTAGATAAATGTGTCTACACAAACATTGTTATTATACCCCAATGCTGGGACTACACCAAATTGTCAGAGTCTGAGCTTTTGACTGAGCAGATACTTCTTATTTTATATTTTCTAGCTCTAAATTAATTCATCTCTCACCTGTATCAGCATGTTTGGCCATGGCCTCTCTGCACTTTGCCTCTATATGTGTTGCCTCAAAAAACACATCTTTGCTTATGTGTTGAATGATGTCAGTCTGGGTATTGATGAGTTCATGGAATCATAGAATGGCTTGGGCTGGAAGGGACCTTAAGGATCATCCAGTGCCACCCCTGCTATGGGCAGGGACCCCTTCCACTGTCCCAGGGTGCTCCAAGCCCTGCCCAAACTGGCCTTGGACACTTCCAGGGATCCAACCAAATATTCCCGCAAATTCAGCAGAGAAGATCCATAACTCCTTGCCTTGTTCTGGGATCAGGGAGCAGCTCCTATGATCCCTCACCACCAATGGGGATTTTGCTCCACACATTCCATGGGAAGCAGATTTTGTTTAAGCACCCTGGGCCACCTTGAACATGCCCCTGCCAGAGTTCAGCTCCAACTCACTTTATGAGGAGCCTCCTAAAATCCACCCCCCTCTTGCTCCAATTCTGGAAACAGTGGCTGCACCATTGGCAGAGCAAACGTTGGAGAATTTGCATCTGATTTGGGGATGCAAACTGTGCTCCTGGCTGGTCCATATTCCTCACGAATAATGAGCTCCTCACTGGGAGAGGCACTGGAACAAACCCATCCCAGCTCCACAGGTGGAGCAGGTGTTGCTCTTCAGCCTCCTCAGCAATTCAAGGAGAGCTTCATCCCAGCCTGGTGGGGTCTCGGAGCTCTGAGCTCAGCAAAGCTGCACCACAAAGTGCACAAAGGGGTGGGGAACCCCAGCAGGAAGAGCCAACTCAAGGCCCTGCAGCACTGCAGGCAAAGATGCTGATTTGCCTCCCAGGGATAAAAGACAATCTCTTCTTATCAGTGCAAACTCACTCTTTTATGGGACAGCTTCTGCTTTTTACTAGAAATGTGCTTGGGAGGGAGGAGTGACTGCTTGGAAATTGAGATACTGAACAGTAAAATCTTTATTCCAGATGTTTCAGGTTTTAACTTGCATTTTTATTTCAAAACTTGTGAGTTTCATCTTTCCAAGTCCTTAAGGATGTGCTGAAATGGAGGAAATATGTGCAAGTCTGTAAAAGAACAAGCCATGGAAAATATCTAAACTTTCCATTCCATCTAGCTTTTAAATTGTATTTATTTTTGGAGTACTGGAAAGTTCTGTTCTTGATTCAGTGATTTTCTATGCCAAAATTTCCAGTGATTTTTCTCCTCTATTTGCTGCATTAAGCTGGTTTCTTTGTTGAAGCAGGGAAAGATAAAGATGCTTTTTCTCAGCCAGGATGTGAAGGGTTGTATTTCGTAGAATCCCAGAATGGTTTTGGTTGGAAAGGCTCGTAAATCCCACCCAGTGCCACCCCTGTCATGGGCAAGGACACCTGCCACTCTCCCAGGTGGCTCCAAGCCCCATCCAACCTGGCCTTGGACGCTGCCAGGGATCCAGGGGCAGCCACAGCTGCTCTGGGCACCCTGTGCCAGAGCCTCACCACCCTCACAGGGAGGAATTCATTCCCAATATCCCATCTAATCCTGCCCTCCTTCAGCTTAAGGCCATTCAGTCTTGTCCTAAGACAACATGCCTGTGGGATTGTGTTATTTATATTTTGAATTTTTATATTAATAGTTCTGTTAGTGGTTTGCCCTGTTCCCCCTTGCCCCCCCGAATGGACTCATCCAGGCACCTGTCTGTCTCCTAGCCCCTTCCCTAAAAGGACAGGTGACACCTCCTTTTCACCTGTCACTCTTTCCCCCCTCCACCCTTGTTCTAGAAAGACCCTCAAGATTTGAAACCCCATTCGATGCCCCCAGTGGAGTCCCACCGCTCCTGCCCCCTCATTGTACACCCTTGCTATCATGTTACCCCCATTGCAATGTTACTGGCTTGTTTGCGCCGCGCCCAAGGGGTACTTAGCCTTTGTTCCAGAATGCATTTCTCTTTCGTTTTGTGAAGCTCGCAGAGAATAAACCTCTTTGCTGCTACCCAAGCGAGAGTCCTCCTCTCTTCCTGGCCACAGCTGTTTGACCCACGGGCACTTTCTGTGGAACCCATGAACCCACCGCTTCTTTCCTATCTTGCTTAGAAGTGGTGAGCTTGCCGCTGTGCTTCCATCCCCCAGCTAGCCGGCGCCATTTTGCGGGTGGAGAACCCGGCACATGCCCTTGTGAAAAGTCCCTCTCCAGATCGATAGGAAATGTTTATGTTCCTATAAATTCATTCTGACATTGTTTAACTTTTTAGCATTTATATTGTGCATTTTTCCTGTTTGCTTTGGACATCAGGAGGAATTTCTTCATGGGAAGGGTGGCCAGGTGTTGGAACCGCACAGGGGGTGTCGGGAGTCCTCACCCCTGGAGGTGTCCAAGGGAGGCCCAGACATGGCACTCAGTTCTCTGGGCTGGGGACAAGCTGGAGACTGATGACAGGCTGGACTCAATATCCCCGGAGGGCTTTTTTTTAATGATTCTACAATTCTCTACTATTTTGTATTCCACTGTTTGTCAATAATGGGCCTCAACAGATGCTGCTATCAATGAATACCCAACAAAACCCTTTAAAAAGTGTCTAATGCTTTAGAGAAGTGCAGCAGTTCCTTAGTACTGATTGAAAATCTGATCTTTTCCACATCCAAATATCCTGTTTATACTGGAAAGGGTTTGATTACAGCAAGCTGCAGACAGTTTCATCTAGAAAGAGATGAGACATTTCAATCAGTGCTGAACAGCAGAGGAACTTAATGATTTGAAAAAACCCTAAAAGCCAGACTACATTAACTCTTATATGATAACACATTATCTGTGGAAGAGGGAGCAGAGTGTTCATGAAATAATGGGGAAATAATAAAACTAAGATACACTGGACCAGAATTCCATTTCTGAAACCAGGGAATATTTTTAGAAAGATAGTATCTCAAAGAATTCCTGTTTAATGAAGTATTATATAATGGAAATGAATTGTCAGATGTTAATTTCTGCTGAAATGGGAATTCTGAACTTGGGAAGGCTCTTTTCAGGTTCTCCATCCTAGTTTTCCAAGGAAATGAGGCTGCTGCACAGGTTTCTGTCTGTGTTTGAACCCATGGGTCAAGTTCAAGGGAATTTGGGGAGGAATTAGAGATGTCCAAGGTCAGACAGGTCCTGTGGATTTTGGGAAAATCAGAAGCCATATGAGCCATGCAAGAGATCCCATAAATCAGGAATGGATCAGACACTGTGATGCCCCAGATGTCCACAGGTGTGACGGAGCACTGAGTCAGCCCGTGAACACAGCAGCAATTCCTGAACCCACAGGAATTCCTGAAACCCAGGCCTGAATTCCTGACTGCAGACCCTGCAGGCTGGAGGCATTCATGTGGATTATACCAACCCCTCAGGGAAGGATCTGCACCCCTGCAGTCGGACAGGGGGACAGGAGCTGCAATACCTGCCCTGAGGACATGGGAGATGTTGGGACAGACCCACACATGTGAAGCTCGTTGGTGTCTCATCCTTCCCAAAAGTAATTTTTGCATTTAGCCACTGGAGAAACTCCTTATTCCCCAGCAGGGCGCCGAGGGTCATTTCCTGTGAGTATGTCTGGCATCTGTGAGTAGGGATGACGCTAATTCCGAGTGACAGGAGCGTCTTCTAGCCCAGGGCATCATCAGCAGGGCCAAGCACTCAGAAATGACAGCCCGACTCCCTCAGCAGACTCTGAGCTGTCACTCCCACTCTGAGCCCATCAGGGCTCTGCTGAACTCATTCCAGGGGGAACACAACAAGGGCAGCAGTGCTCAGGAAGGGAAGGTGCCCTGTGGAAACATTCTGAGGTGTGAAGGGGATGAGGGAGGCTTGTCAGCTCAAACCAGGCTGGAGTGCTGGCTCAGGACATGGAGCTAACTCTCCTGGAGCCAGGGATGATGGTTACAGGATTGGGATGCTGCCTAGAAGTCCTGCTGAAGAAATGGCCCTGTCCTGCTCCCACTGGGATAGGGTTCACTTATTCCTGACAGCTCCTGCAGTGCTGAGCTTTGGGATCATTGTGGGAACAGTGCTGGCAACACACAGGGACTGAGCTGTGGCTGAGCAGGGCTCACTCTGAATCAAGGAGTTTTCAGTATCCTTGCTCTGCTGGAGATAAGCTGCACAAGAAGCCAGGAGGGAGCAGGTCCAGGACAGCTGAACTGGCCAGAGGGGTATTCCAGACCAGGAAACATCATGGACAGAATATTAACTCTACCCAGTTGTATACAAGGGGCCATCTTGTGTCATTGGGAAAGGAAATAGGGAAGACGTGATGGGAGGTGTGGACTTTACATCTTGGATGGAGAAGAGGCCCATGTGCTTTGATCCCAGAATGGTTTAGTTTGGAAGGGACCTCAAAGCCCACACAGTGCCACCCTCTGCCATGGCACCTCCCATTATCCCAGGCTGCTCCAAGCCCCACCCAGCCTGGCCTTGGACACTTCCAGGGATCCAGGGGCAGCCTGGGTCAGGGTCTCCTCACCCTCTGAGTAAAGAATTCTTTCCTAATCAGCGGCCATTTTCCTTCTGGAGAACATTGCCACAATAAAAGGGCTGAATATGTAACTGAGCTTGTTCCTGTAAGCTTAAGATCATCCCTGGGAAAGCACAGTAGGATGTGAACTTCTCCCAGAGCTGGGATGGTGCCTATGGGGTTACACAAATGTCCAAAGAACTGTGAGCAGGATATGGGGAGGGAGAGACATCTCTCAGATGTGCCCTATTAAGGCAAAGGGAGCAGCTGTTCCCTGGTTGTTTCAGTGCCTCTTTTCTCAACACTTGAAACAATAGTGCTTGTATTGAGATATTGGATAATAAGTATCTTTAATTTTCCATGGTCTAAGGAGGATTTGGGGTGACAATCTGGGGCCGATGCTGTGCAGTCAGTGCAGCTCAGGGGAAGAACTGAGCTGTCACAGAGTGGGGGTCTGACACAGGGCCCCACTGCTGACAGCCCTGGTTGATGGATCCCTCCTTACTGGGATTCACACAGCAGCAGCATTTGAGGGAAGCACCTTGACCTCTTTTCCTTTGGTATTCAGAGTTCCTACACCCAGCGTTGCAGGAGGTAAAATAACCTGGGGTAGTGCAAAGCCTCAGGAATAAAACAGGAGAGCGTGTGAAGCTCTGAGCTGGAAGCTCTGCAGAGGTCCAGGGAAATCTGCTGAGATCAGTTTTCACATTTTTTAGATAGCTGGAAGTTTTTTATTTGGCTTGAGAGAACCACCTCTTTTGTGTTCCTGTTCAGAGGGAGCATTGGGCTCCTCTGGAAATGCTCAGTTCTTGGTTTAATACAGAATTTTAAATCAGGTCTAAAAGAGCTGCCAACACCTGAGTGAGACAGGTGCCCTCCCTCCACCTCCCTGGAGCGAGGTCCAACATCCCACCTTGAACCTAAGAGCAGGAAAACTTGTTGGCCCAACAATGGCCCAAGGTATCTGGGGAATTCATCTGTACTGGGAATATTGACACTTTAACTCCTCAGATTTACCTGTCTCACTGAGAGCTGGGCTGGAACTGATTAGTTAGCCCTAGGCTAAACACTTTGAGATTCTCAGATGAAAGGCAGCCTGGAAGTCCAAAGGATGCAGAGCATTTATTACCAGCTGAGAGAGACATGAAGAGCTGCAGAGTGTTAAAAGGAAGCCTGCTAATTAATTTACACTTAAACAGAAGTGTTGGGGTTATTTTGCTGAAAGTTTTGTTTTTCGGAAAATTGAAAAATAAGAAGTCAAACCAAAACCAAAAAGAAAAAGGAAAGGGTCAAGACTCATTAGATAATGTGATGCATTTCCATGTTCAGTTTTGCTGATGAAAGCTTTAACACTTGAAAATTCAGTGATTTTCTGATTCTCAACAATAATGCACAAGAAATATGTAAAGGTTAATTTATTGCTGTGAAAAGCAGGTAAAATAAAGCTGCTAAGAAAGTGAGGATGCTGTGGTGAACCAGTCTGTCCACAAGGAAGGAAAAATGGTTTGGATGTTTTCTCCTCTGAACTGAAATACAAAATATAACCACAGCACTTAACCCAGGAATAAATCACTAGTATTTCAAAGATGTGTTAATGAGGTGCTAATTAAAGGTGGGTGTCTTGGTTTGAAAAGACAGGTACCTGCTAAGGAAGGCAGGAGCCTTCCTTGAAATGGAAAATGTAAACCCCCTCCCTCCAAAGTATTATAATTCTGAAATTAAGGGGCTCACAGGCAAAAATATGGGGATAGGAATAACTGTTCTTTACTCGGAAAACAAAAAAAACCAACTCAAATGTAATAGTACAAAAGAAAAACTGACAGAGTCAGAATACAACCTGACACCCTGTGGGTCAGGGTGGTGGCAGCAGTCCTATTAAATGGTGGCTCCAGTCCTCCTGGAATGACAGATGTGGTTCTGTTGAAGCAGGGATCCTGTAGAAGAGTGTAGTTTCCTCTGAAGGTCTGGTGGTGGTGTAGATGGGCCTGGTCTTATTCTGGGAATCCAGCAGAGAAAAGGCTGCCCCTCTGGGAATCTAGTGGAGAAGGGTGGTTTGGTGTCCCAAAAGCTCAGATTATATCCAGTTTGAAATGCTTGGCTCCTCCCCCTGGGTAGAGCTTTTCTGAACAGCCCGTTAAGAGAAGATATTTCCCAGAGTGGGGATGGGTTTGTGGAAGAGATAAGCAAATTGCTCAACTAACAGAAGATACACTGCACCACCCTTAACAGATGGCAAATAGAATACACTCTTATCTTACAATCCAGGACAGAGGGGAAGGCGGAGGGAGCAGCAGAGCAGAGCCAAGAGGAAGGAGGGCAGCTCTGCCCCCCCTGCAGAGCTACCCCAGCCCTGGGATCCAGCACAGGAGGGATCTGCAGCTGCTGGAGAGAGCCCAGAGGAGGCTCCAGGATGATCCCAGGGATGGAGCAGCTCTGCTGGGGGGAAAGGCTGGGAGAGCTGGGATTGTTCACCTGGAGAAGAGACCTCATTGTGGCCTTGCAGGGCCTGAAGGAGCCAACAGGAAACATGGAGAGAGACTACAAGAGCCTGGAGAGACAGGATACAGGGAATGGCTCCCACTGCCAGAGGGCAGGGATGGATGGGATATTGGGATAAATTGTTCCCTGGGAGGGTGGGCAGGCCCTGGCACAGGTGCCCAGAGCAGCTGTGGCTGCCCCTGGATCCCTGGTAGTGTCCAAGGCCAGGCTGGAGCACCCTGGGACAGTGGTAGGTATCCCTGCCCATGGCAGGGATGCCACTGGGTGGGCTTTAGGGTCCCTCCCAACCCAAACCACTATGGGATTCTATGATTAAAGTTTTGTTTTAAAATCAGTGAAACTCCTGAATGAGAGGTGATTTTATTGCCTCCTTTTAAATTTTTGTAAAAAGTTCAAGTTAAACCCCTTGGCTCGAGAGAGTTGCTGCTGGAAGAACTGGGGAGGGACATGGATCTGCTGTGGAACTTCCATCATCAGCTCCTTATTTAGAATCATGTTTGTAGTCTTCTGTAACATGACAACTGTGGTATCCTACAAAAGGGCTGGAGGGGACTTTCCCCCTCTTCCAGCAGCTCCTGGGCACCAGTTCTGGGAGCAGCAGAAGTGCCTTGCCTTGTCCAGAGCCTCAGAGCCCAGGTGCCTCCAGTGCAGTGCAGTGAGGGCAGAGGTGGTGTGGTGGACACAGGGGACAAAAAACAAGAGATGAGAGAGACCCTGAGCAGTCCAGGTGGAGATTGAGGGGTCCAAGAGCACTTGAACACCATCTTTTGAACTCTGCAATTAAAAATACAGATCAAACTTGGCGTAATTACCCAGACCTCTGCTGTCAGTCCTCACCAAGGTCCAGAGAGACAAGGAACCCATCTGTGCCCAGATCGAAGTCCCTCTTTTGGAAATACAGGAGTTGAGTCATTCCTTGCTCTCCACAGAGATCACAGAGCTCTTGTTTGCCATTCTTGCAGTGCAAAGTCCACAAAATCTACAAGTATAATAAAATTATGTGTGTGGGGAGAGGAGGGAAGAAATGCAAATTTGTGTTTTGATGATTTATCTTGGAAAACAAAAAAAAAATCTAATCTGAAACCTCTGGATAATGAGACCTGTTGATTCCACCCAGGTTATGCCTTTGTTTGGATGCTTTTAAGAAAGTGAATGACATTTGTCAGTAAATATCCACTCCAGCAATATGGCTTTTTCATGGAATCCCAGAATGTTTGAGTTGGCAGAGACTTTAAAGCTCTTCCAGTTATAACCCCTGGTCTGCAGGGACACCTTTCACCAGCCTAGGGTGCTCAGAGCCCCTTCCCAAGGTTTTGTGTCCTCTGGTTCCACCCACCTTCTAAAGCTGAGTGAGTGACTCATGGGTGTTCTCAAATAGCCTTTGGTGTATTTTGGGACAAAAAAAGGAGATGGTCCCAAGGCAGTCATTTCTCATGGTTTCGTTTTTTTTTTTCTGATTGACCCCGGCCTCAGTAAATCCTTTCTTTCTAAGAAAACCACAGGACATAAAAGAAGGGTTTGTTGTTTCTTTATGCATTAACTTAACTTTGGTGGATTTTCAGGACAGGTTTAACCTTTGCCTGCTGCTGGTACCAACTGGAACATGTGAAGAGCTCAAAGGATGGGCTGGGAGCATGGGGAAGGCTGGAAAATAGGCAAGGATACCTTAAGATAAAGCAGCAAACAGATGGCGGGAACAGTTTTAAAATGAGCAATGCAGAGCCCATCCCATTGCCCAGAATCATCCAAGGGAAGCGTCCTGTGTCCTCTGTGACTCAGAGGGGCAGAAACCTTGTCTGGAAACTCTCCAGGTCCTTTTTCACTGAATTCAAATGTTAGACTTTCACCTCAGTTGATAATCCCCGCACAGGGCTCTCATGTGATGATGGAATTCTGCTCTGAGGGATCCCTGCCCCAGCTCCCTTGTGCCCAGGGAAAGATCTGACTTACAATTCTGCTCCCAGGAACCTCTCCCTGAACCACCTCTCTCCCCTGTAGGGCAGCTCCTGGAGCTGGGGTACAGCTGATGAGATGGTCAGTGACATCTTCCACCTGGTTTCCCAGGAAAGTCTGCAAAGTATCTACACATCAGTTCTGACCTGAAGTCTGATAGTGATCAGTCCTTGAAAAAATGAAAATAAAATGTCCTTGCACTGAGGCTTTCTTGTAAACCATGAAGTCAGGGAAGGAAAAGCACCTCTGCCTCTCTAGGAGCAAAGTGCTGCTCCCAAAGAGATTTGAGTGACCTGACAGGATGGATGCAGGGAATGGCTGCTTTGATGGCTGTGTAGGAGGGGAGAAATCATTCCCCATGCTAAGGCCTAATTCTCATCTGTATTTTAGACAGTCTCTGATGCTCTTGGTGCAACTTCTGTGTCAGGCGTGGTTTTAAAAGCAGAGGGGCTCCCATTGGAGCAGTGTTTTGTCTTTGGACAGCTCAGCACAGTTCTGTGGGCAGGCTTTAGTCAGATACAAAATCTAAACAAATAATGAGTGTGGCAGTGAATTCTTATTGTATAATTATTGTGCTATTGTGGTCGGTACCTTGGTCCCCCTCCCGTCTATCTTCCTGTGCTAACCACGCCTCCAGACCCCTGTATAAAAACCCTTGCACGAGGCGTGGCCCTCTCTCTCGCTCTCTCTCTCNTTGGAGCAGTGTTTTGTCTTTGGACAGTTCTGTGGGCAGGCTTTAGTCCGATACAAAATCTAAACAAATAATGAGCAATATCTGCTCTCCTTTCCCTCAGCTGTCTGGCAGACGAGGGTTCAGCTGCAAGGTACAGCTCATTTGTCAATAATGCCACAATTCCCAATGTCCCCTGCAATGCTTCCATGGACTGGTTCCATGGATCACCTTCCACATTTCAACAAATGCTCCTGCTTTGCACCAAGAGAAACAAAGACAGGGTAGGACTTGCTAAATATGGCAGGAATTGTGATGTCCTTCAATGAAATGAGAAGTATTTAGAATGAATAATGGAATCCCATGGGTTGGGTTGGAAGGGACCTTAAAAATAATCTCATTCCATCCCTCTGCCATGGGCAGGTATACCTTTCACTAGACCAGGTTGCTCCAAGCCCTGTCCAACCTGACCTTGGATACTTCCAGAGGGAAGCCACAACCTCATCCCAACCTTTAAATTCAAATGCCTCTTATACTCCACCACTCTGTTACGTTTTTTGGGCACTTCTACACATAAAGGATGCAAGGCTGCTCCACCTGTGTCCCTCCCTGAACCTTACCAATCTATTTTAGACCCAGATTAAGTTGTGGGCCCTCTGAGGCAGAAATAAAGCACCTGCCATGGCTGCAGAGCTCCCATCAGCTCTGGCAATAATTGTTAATCATGAGTAGCTTTGTAATTTGCCAACCCTTCTGCAGAAATACCACAGACTCCTTGGGAGTGTGTGTGGGATGTGTGTGCACCAGGATCCCAGAGGCCATCTGAGGTCCTCAGACAGTTTTATGTACTCAGTCAATTTTATACACTCAGCCAACTTTATACACTTAGCCAATATTCCATACTCCATCTTAGTTCTGGGAAAAACCTACTCAGGCAGGTAATGCCTTTCCCTCTCCTGCATGCAAGCTTTGGCTCTGTAAGGATTTTCTCCATCTCAACACCCTTTCTATAGGGAATTCTCCTCTAGACTGGCTCTTGCCTCTGTTACCTCAGAGGTACAGACAGAGCAGCTGTGAAACTCCTCTAAGCTTTTCCTGCCAGCACTGTGAGAGGTTTCATCCTCCTCAGCCACCTGCAAATCACCTGTGCTGGAGGAGCAGCTCCTGCCCTTTGCACCCCATGTTCAAATACTTGTAAGCTCAGGTCCTGTGCTGCTGAACCATCTCCAGACAGGCTCCATCCTGACCTTTCTGGGCATTCCTGGACAGCTGGACAGGTGAGGTGACCCCAGCAGATGTTGTGGGAGATTGGACTCAGCCTGGAGATTTGGGGTGACTTGTGACCTTCCAGGACCTGAAGGGGCTACAAGAAACATGGAGAGGGATGTTGGACAAGGGACTGGGGTCACAGAACAAGGCGAAATGGCGTCCGCCCGCCAGAGGGCAAGGTTAGGTGGGATATTGAGAAGGAATTCCCTGGGAGGGTGGGGAGGCCACCTAGGGTGCCTGGAGCAGCTGTGGCTGCCCCTGGATCCCTGAGAGTGTCCAAGGCCAGGTCGGACAGGGCTTGGAGCAGCCTGGGACAGTGGAAGGTGTCCCTGCCCATGGCAGGGAGTGGCACTGGGTGGACTTTAAGGTACTTCCCAACCCAATCGACTCTGGGATTCTGGGATTCTGTTTATGAAGCAGAAGGGATAGCAAGTGTCACTCGTGACATGTGCAGGAAAATGTGGAATTGGTTCTTAACCCTCTTAATCCATTTAGCAAACTCCTCACAAATTCTGGTGAAGGAGTCATGGATATGGAGCAAGTAAAGAAAATCTCTGGAGCAGGTTAATATTTTAAAGGTTGTGCCAGATTTTACGGACAACATTGAGTGGTCCAACTGCTGCTGCCCGTCACAGCCCCAGAGCAGTGCCAGGAGCTTTCTCTGTGTGCCTGGAACTGCTGCACCCAGAGAGTGGCACCAAAGGGCTCTTGGAGCTCATGGGCTGAAGCAGGATTTGCCAACATGGTTTCGATTGACTTAAAGGCCTGGAAAAGTGTGTTAGAGAATATTAATTGTTTTCTAATTTGTTTTTTTGGTGGACCCTGTTTTCTTTTCTCCAACTTCACTAAAGCAAATCAATGAATTTGTTTCCCCAAGGCTTTATTTAAAACATTCTGGATCCAAAGGCAGAATGCTGCAGTGTCGGATTTCTTTAGCCCGGCCAGCTCCCAACACCATCAGCAAGAGCGGGCGCCCCCAGAGAGCTGGTGAATCCGGGGTGCAGCTGTGAGCCATGACTGCTCTACAGCACAAGGAAACTGCACTGGGATAGGGCTGCACCGAGGGTAGAGGCAAGGAATCTGGCAGAGGTCTTCTGTATGTTTTCCAGAGGTGTTTATTCCCCAGAGGGTCAGAGACAGGAAGATGGAGAACAAAGGCATAGATCAACTTCTATACCGGGGAGGTTCCAGGGGAGGCTACAAAACTTGAACTAATGGGGAAGAGACAGGGGAGGAACACAAGGTGGGGGATACAGTCTTTAATCCAATAGGGGATTACAGGGGAGGAGAGCAGTTTAAACAAACTAATGGGGCTTCAAAGCATACAAAAATGACAGGGGATTCTCTAGAGAAAGGGGCAGGTATAAGGGAGGATTGACATTCAGTGGTAGGAGGAACAGGGAACATTCAGGAGCAAAGGGCAGGTTTTTGGGAGGATGGACAACTAGGGTGAAACCAATGACATAGGAGGAAAGGAACAATCCATTACAGGTAAAATATGTAAAACTGAATTACAATTGAAGAACCAATAAAAACACACCACAACAGCAGAACTCAAAAATCTTTTCTCTGTAGATACTTTTTGTATTTTTGCCTTTTTAATGGAACAACTTTATGATTGACTCTGTTGAGTTGTGAATCTGAGCAGTCCACCTGGGATTTGTGTTAAAAAGAGGTGAGTTGATTATGGACTGGCAGTACCTTCTCAGGCACTTCCACTTAATCTGTATTTTCAATTAAAATGGTGGCTATCTTAATATCTTCTTTTCCATCTGATTTGGTTGAGGATTCAGGACTTTATGGCAGTGATACTCAGCTAGAAAACCTGGGACAGCTGGAACCATGGACTTATGGAATCATGGAATGGTTTGGGTTGGAGAGACATTAAAGCNGAACTCAAAAATCTTTTCTCTGTAGAGAGAATTTTTGTATTTTTGCTTTTTTAATAGAAGAACTTTATGATTGACTCAGTTGAGTTGTGAATCTGAGCAGTCCACCTGGGATTTGTGTTAAAAAGAGGTGAGTTGATTATGGACTGGCAGTACCTTCTCAGGCACTTCCACTTAATCTGTATTTTCAATTAAAATGGTGGCTATCTTAATATCTTCTTTTCCATCTGATTTGGTTGAGGATTCAGGACTTTATGGCAGTGATACTCAGCTAGAAAACCTGGGACAGCTGGAACCATGGACTTATGGAATCATGGAATGGTTTGGGTTGGAGAGACATTAAAGCCCATCCAGTGCCACCCCCTGCCATGGGCAGGGACACCTTCCACTGTCCCAGGGTGCTCCAAGCCCCATCCAGCCTAGCCTTGGACACTTCCAGGGACGATTTTCAGTCCAGCAGCTCCTGTAACCTCCTCCCTTTGAATTGATTATTCTGCCTCCTGCCTTTCCCCTGCTTTACAAACATCCTGTGCTGAGCTGTGACAGAGCCGGGCAGGTTTAACCCCAGAGTCCAGGCAGCAGCTGCCACAGGCCAAAACAAAGGGGAACAAAGCAGATCCTGCTTTTCCATTCTGTCTGGGCTACAGAATCTGGAATAGCCCAGCACCTTCATGCTCCATCTCATAGCACTGATCCGCCCCTGAGGCAGATAAAGAATATCTCTTTAATATAGTATAATTAATAGATGTATTAAAACATAGCATGGAGAACGGAGGCTTTGGGAGAGCTCATTGTGGCCTTTCAGTACCTAAGGGAGGCTGCTAAAAAAATGGTAGTGACAGGACAAGGGACAGTGGGTTCCAACTGCCAGAGAGCAGGGCTTGATGTGATATTGTGAAGAAATTCTTCCCTGTGAGGGCAGGGAGGCCCTGGCACAGATTGTCCAGAGAAGCTGTGGCTGCTCAGAGCCCTGAGCACCCTCCTGCAAATCTCTGCAAAACCCAACTCTGCCTTTAAAGCAAAGCTCTGTGAGTATTCCATGGTCCTCCAGGCCTGTTGGAAACCCTGTGCTGGGCTGCAGAACAGGGAATTTTCAACATCAAACTCTGGACTCTGTCCAGTCTGAAATCTCCCCAAGTCGTAAAATTGTGAAGAAAAATTCTGATGCTTTGAAGAGCAATGACATCAGATTGTTCTGCTTCTGTGGATCCAGAGTCTGTTGTCCAGATGGTGGATCTACCCTTCATATTCAGCAATGAGAGTCTGTTCTTCTTACAGGGAAATTGTGCTAATTAAAAAATAGCATTTTACTGAAAATAGAATAAAAATATTTGGAAGTTTTGGAGCATTTTGGAAGCAAATAAAAATACTGGAAAGAAGGACAGCAGTTCTGCCTCCCAAAGATAGCAGAGGGTCTTTTTGCCTTGATTTCTTAAGAAAGTTGGGGTAAAATTTTTGGAGGAGATGCAGTATGTGGTTTTCCTTTTTTAGGGACAACACTTTCTAAGCTGCAGAACCTGAGTGGTATTGAGTGGTAAGAGTGGGAGAAATTGCACTCACAGTGCCTGGGGACTGTTCCAGCTCAGGGCAGAGGCAAAGTCCATGTGTGTAAGGAGGGAGGGAGAAACAAATCCTTGTCTCTTGCTGCAGGGAAAGGGAAGCTCCTGCCCTCACTTCTCCCATCGAGGTGGGGGGGACACTGGCACAGGTTGTGGCTGCCCCATCCCTGGAAATGTCCAAGGCCAGATCGGATGGTGTGTCGCCACCGGATGGGCCCACTCAGGTAACAGCTAGCATTGACTCCATGATTCACAGAAGGCTGATCCATCAATTCCAGTTCCCTCCTTATAAAGAAACCCATTGTTTTTATAGACAGTTACGATACAAGTGGACCTAATTGGTCCTCTAATTAAAACACCATCACCATTGGCTAATTAAGAAACCACCCCTTGGGGTAAACAGATTCCACATGTTCACAAACACCAGGTGCAGCAAGTTAAGATCACTTATTGTTTATAATTCTTTCTCTGACCTTCTCCCAGCTCTCAGACAGCTTTTCCCAGGATGACGCCTGGGAGACTCTTGCTGTCTGTGGCCATTACCAAAGGCGGGGCTTGGAGCAACCTGGGATAGTGGAAGGTGTCCCTGTCCATGGCAGGGGGGGATTCTTGAAGTTCCTTCCAACCCAAACCACTCTGGTATTCTGTAATTCCGTGATCTCTTATTGTTATGCCATGAGCTGATCTGCTTCATTGTGCTGGGAATGGTGCCAGCTCTGTGGCAAGACTGGAGCCAAGAAAAAGGGAATGGGGAGGAAAAAGGCCCCGAGTCTGGTGGAGTTCATGTCTCTGTGAAGGCTAAAAAGCATCAGATGAAAATTCCCCTCACTGATGTTTCTCCAGGTTTTCTCAGTGGAAAACCAGTCAGAGATGGTAGCTTGAAATCAAGTCAGGGATTCACTTGTCACTACTCAGTCCTGTACTCCAGAGGACCAAAAAACTGCAACGAAGGCCAGAAAAATATGGGAGAGATAAAATTCTTTCCCTGTGGAGCTGTATTCATTCTGCCAAGCAGGATGCTTTGGGGAGAGGTTTCCTTTTTTTCAGCATCTGACTGGGGTCTTTTATTTTTCTCTCTTTTTTNTTCATATTCAGCAATGAGAGTCTGTTCTTCTTACAGGGAAATTATGCTAATTAAAAAATAGCATTTTACTGAAAATAGAATAAAAGTATTTGGAAGTTTTGGAGCATTTTGGAAGCAAATAAAAATACTGGAAAGAAGGACAGCAGTTCTGCCTCCCAAAGATAGCAGAGGGTCTTTTTGCCTTGATTTCTTAAGAAAGTTGGGGTAAAATTTTTGGAGGAGATGCAGTATGTGGTTTTCCTTTTTTAGGGACAACACTTTCTAAGCTGCAGAACCTGAGTGGTATTGAGTGGTAAGAGTGGGAGAAATTGCACTCACAGTGCCTGGGGACTGTTCCAGCTCAGGGCAGAGGCAAAGTCCATGTGTGTAAGGAGGGAGGGAGAAACAAATCCTTGTCTCTTGCTGCAGGGAAAGGGAAGCTCCTGCCCTCACTTCTCCCATCGAGGTGGGGGGGACACTGGCACAGGTTGTGGCTGCCCCATCCCTGGAAATGTCCAAGGCCAGATTGGATGGTGTGTCGCCACCGGATGGGCCCACTCAGGTAACAGTTAGCATTGACTCCATGATTCACAGAAGGCTGATCCATCAATTCCAGTTCCCTCCTTATAAAGAAACCCATTGTTTTTATAGACAGTTACGATACAAGTGGACCTAATTGGTCCTCTAATTAAAACACCATCACCATTGGCTAATTAAGAAACCACCCCTTGGGGTAAACAGATTCCACATGTTCACAAACACCAGGTGCAGCAAGTTAAGATCACTTATTGTTTATAATTCTTTCTCTGACCTTCTCCCAGCTCTCAGACAGCTTTTCCCAGGATGACGCCTGGGAGACTCTTGCTGTCTGTGGCCATTACCAAAGGCGGGGCTTGGAGCAACCTGGGATAGTGGAAGGTGTCCCTGTCCATGGCAGGGGTGGATTCTTGAAGTTCCTTCCAACCCAAACCACTCTGGTATTCTGTAATTCCGTGATCTCTTATTGTTATGCCATGAGCTGATCTGCTTCATTGTGCTGGGAATGGTGCCAGCTCTGTGGCAAGACTGGAGCCAAGAAAAAGGGAATGGGGAGGAAAAAGGCCCCGAGTCTGGTGGAGTTCATGTCTCTGTGAAAGCTAAAAAGCATCAGATGAAAATTCCCCTCACTGATGTTTCTCCAGGTTTTCTCAGTGGAAAACCAGTCAGAGATGGTAGCTTGAAATCAAGTCAGGGATTCACTTGTCACTACTCAGTCCTGTACTCCAGAGGACCAAAAAACTGCAACGAAGGCCAGAAAAATATGGGAGAGATAAAATTCTTTCCCTGTGGAGCTGTATTCATTCTGCCAAGCAGGATGCTTTGGGGAGAGGTTTCCTTTTTTTCAGCATCTGACTGGGGTCTTTTATTTTTCTCTCTTTTTTACCACTAAATTCCTTCAAACACTTCCTTGATTTTCACCAGAGTGTCATGTGGAGCCTATCCCCTGGATCAGAGGAAACATTAAATTGGGATTTGCAGATAAAATCAGCAAATTGCAAAAGTCAACAGCAAAAGCCCTTGACATGGACATATCCCTTTAATAATGAATCATTGCCAAGCATCAGATGCTGAAGGAGAGGACCTCCTGAATGAACCAGCACCTATGTCTTTCTATTTACACTGAAGAGAGAGGCCAATGCCATTTTCCAATGAATATCCCTGGTTACAGGAAAGCAGGCTTTTAACAGGCAACATCCAAAGGAATAAAAACAGGTAAATGAAAGGATTTAAGTTTCAAGGCTAAGTCTACATGCCAAGGGAGGACTGAAATGTATATGCATAAATATAAATAAATACAAATTCAAAGCCAAATATAAATGTAATTAAAATGGTTTAAATGCTGAGAAAGATCAGGGTGTTACCACAATAAAGCAGCCAAGTGAAGTGTCTGGAAAGGCTTCTCAGCATGTTATTGCCCTGGAAAAGCCATGGAGGAATAGCAAGTAAGGAAATGTGAACCTGTTTCTTCACAAATTTTGGTCCTATTCATATTCAAAAATTCCTTAGGAATGTTCAGGTCCTGGTGGGTTGGCCCTGGCTGGATTCCAGGTCTTCCCAAAGCTGCTCTGTCCCTGCCCTTCTCAACTGGACAGGGCAGAGGAAATGGGATGGAAGGCTCTGGGGTGGGATAAGGACAGATCACCCAACAATTGCTGCCTTGAGCAAAGCTGACCCAGCTTGGGGAATTGAGTTTAATTTACTGGCCAATAAATCAGAGTAACATAATGAGAAATAAAATCGTAGAACCCCTTGTGTGGTGCTCCCAGGAACTAGGTGGGCCTTCCAAAGGAAGAGCCTCTTTCCCTATATGTTTGCTCCCATTGAAAGACATTTTCTGGCAGAGGGGGAGTGGTGGTTTTGTTCTCAGTTCTTGGCACCTCTCTGATGAACTTCTACCCTGAAAGTGAATGAAATCAGTATTTTATTCCCTGTCTACGAGACATTGCTGCTTTGGAGGCTGGAGTGTAATGAACTTACTGTTTATTACAATTAACAAATGAATCTCTGCATCTTTAAATTAGATCATAAATCTCTCCGTGCAATTCAATACTGCAGTAATGATGTTTTCCTTCCCAGAAGAGATTCTTCAGTGATAGGAGCCAGGCAACTTCTCTTCCAAATAATGCAACCCCGAGGACATGCCCTGTGACACATTTGGCCTTTTTGTCAGTGGCTTCCTCCCCTCAGAATCATCTGAGATGTGCTATGAACACAGCTCTGCCAGCTGGTGAATGATACCAGCTTATGCTGCAGAGAAAACGACTGTCTGGGGGTTTTCCACAGGAGTCTGGATATGGCCCTTGGGAATGTAGTAATTTATTTGGATTATGGTGCTGCTTGACTGATGGTGGGACCAGGTGAACTTGAAGGTCTCTTCCAGTGGTGATGATTCTGTGATTTAAAGGATTGAACTTGACCTCCACACCCAGAGCTCGTGGATCCTCCCCCCACACCCTCCATTCAGACTCAGGTGCTTCTGCTTGGCAGGATTTTCCTGTCCTTCTCCATTCCTTGTTTGTCCTTCTGTTTTCCCCAACACCAACGTTACCTCTGTCTCCTCCATGATGTTTGGCAAAATATTCACTCAAGGCTCTGTTTGCTATGGGTTGGTGCCACTCAAAGCTCCCAGTAATCAAAACTGCTGCTAATTAGGTGCAGTGCAATTAAATCACTGCTTTTCAGTGAATCAAAGACACAATCCCAATTAACAATAATAATTCAAAACAATTAAGCAGCTATTGCTGGACTTATTTTTATCTAACTTGCAGTAAATGAGCCTTCTGTCCAGCAGGCCTTTAGCTCCCAGGTAAACAAATAACAAGTCTATAAAGGGAAAAATCAATAAAAGATCCTGTGCAACTTGTAATAGGTTTGCAAATCTGAGAATGAAGAGTAGATTCCATTTAATAAAGCTTCAATAAATTGTGTGTTTACAAGGGGGAATTTGAAACGACTAAGATTGAGGTTTCCAGAGCAGTCTATAGGGATGGAGATTAGGAACAGCAGAATGTTTAAAGCACAGAGCCCTCTCTCACTCTCTCCTTGTGTTATTTTTTGGCAGAAATTCCCAACGGAATAATTTCAGCAGAAGTTACAGTTTTGCTTTTGAATTTACAGAAGCTTTCAAGTGCACAAGTTTTCTTGGTTTCATTGTGAGATCAGAATTTTCTGGTGATGAAACAGAGACAGAATTCGCCCAGGAGGGTGCAGGCCTTATTTGTACTGTCTGGAATTCTGCTTGACCCCCAGCACTTCCAGCTAAGGAAGACCCTTTAGGATGTGCCAGCTTTGCTCTGAACCAAAGGCAATTCTTCTTTAGTCACCCCAGAATCAGCTGAGCAAGGCTTGGTAGGAGAGGCAGGTCCAAACTGCACTTCCTTGTGTTTCTACTTTTCCTGGATTTAAATTTGTGATATGAATGTTGGAGCAGCTGGAGTCACCAGCCTTGTCCTGGGGTTGGGTCTTTCTGGCTGAACATGTTTATTAAAGCATCTTTTCCAGAAATTGGCTAAAGACGGTGGATTTTGGTGATTGCAAACAGCTGCCTTTGCTATTTGCAAGAGTAAACACAGAGGAAAACCTGCCCTGGGACCTATTCCAAGGACTAAGGAAGCCTGGAGAGTTCCTAGGACCAAGGAGGTACTGGAAGTTTTCTTTTGGTTGGGGAGTTTGTTTGGCTGTGAAAGGTCACAGTTGTTAAACTTCAAGTCCTTGCCCTTCTGTTTTATGCAGAAGCCCTTTAAGATGTAATGGAGCATGGCAGGTGAAGATGTGAGTGCCATGGCAGAGCACTGTGTCCTCCACTGTCCTTCCCACACAATTCCTGCAAACTGGAAACAGCAGAAATCCCACTGGCTCCTCAGGGAATGGCACTGAAATGTCTCACCTGGGAAAGCTGTTTGTCCTTAGCTGGAAACACCACAAAAGCTGGAATGTCCCTTGATCCCTACTGACAATCATGGAGTGGTCTGCATGGGAAGGGACCTTAAAGCCCACCCACTGCCACCACTGCCATGGCAGGGACACCTTCCACTGTCCCAGCGTGCTCCATGCCCCATCCAACCTGGCCTTGGACACTCCCAGGGATATGGAGTCCACAAACTCTCTGGGCAAGAGCCATCTTTCCAGTCTTTTATTAATATCTTTTATTAATATCTTGGGCTTCTTTCATCTTTCCTGGTTTAGGGCAAATTTGGGAGAGAACCTCCAAAAGGGGGCCCCCCCAGAAAAGCAAACCCACACGGCCCCTCCCCCCAACTGGTTCGGAAAAAAAAAAATTTCCTCGGAGAGAAGTAGAAGACACCTGTTATTTCTGAGTCATGGGGTGAGGCATTGATGACCCATTAACAGAGATAATACAGAGGCAGGAGGCACTTGGTTAAGTGCTGCTTTGCAATAGTTTACAAAAGATGGTAAAAATAATATACCTCAAACCTGGGACACACTTGCTCAGACCTTCAACACTTACACATACCCTCTCACTTACATATTTCCATCCATTTCATGTCTGTGTGATTTAATGTACAGACAATGTCAGTAACATCTCACCCCATAATCAGATCTCCCTGAAGTACACATTGTGCTGTTCCATCTCTTTGCATTATCCACCATGTGCAACCTGGTCCCTGAGCAAAGACAACCCCATGAATGGGTTTGTCTG
>WEZZ01005616.1:1745-18654 GCA_013400585.1 Chloropsis cyanopogon
TTCCCTTTCCTCCCCTATTTTTCACCTTCTCTGGCAACCTCCAACCCAGGCAAGCCAATTGAGCTGCAGCACCTCAGCACGAATCCCAGCTCTCCAGTCAAAAGCCATTTTCCTTGACAGCCTAAGCGGAAACACCACAGTGAGCTGAGCACTCTCCCTTCTGCTGCCTGAACTCTGGAAATCTAGATGTTGCTGAGGATGTCTGCTTCTCAAACTCGTAAAAACTAATCAGTTCACTAATGTTCTAAGTTTCATAGTTGCCTATTTGCACTGAATGTGCTCCTTTTCCTTCCATTTTTTACCTTTGCCTTTTTCTTACCGTAGTGAACGACCTCAAAGTCTTAGCAGCCTAATGACAGTGATGTCCAGATTGTACAAGGGATAAATCATCCCTTTTATTACCCAAGTCATTGTCTGAATAATTCTATTGATATTCCAGGACTGCTGCCCTTATTGCTGTTGTAAATCAGAAAAAAATGGGAGATACAGTTCATGCCCTGAGGTATTTTTACAATGTGCTACTCTCAAAAAAAAAAAAAAAAAAAAAATTCATTTTGAGATAGTATCCACAAGCTTCAAGCCCAGAAAACATCCCAACTCCTTCTCTTTGGTGGAATTATTTGCCTTTAAAATTGTAAGTCTGCTCATTATTGCAAGGTAGAGGCTGCTACAGGGTCAACCTTGAGGATTTGAAATTATGCCGGCAACCTGTAGAGGACTTTATTTCATTTAGTGAATTAGCAACAGAAAACCTAACATTCCTACTGAAGTCAGAAATTGCATATGAGAAATCCAGTATATCCAGTCATGTAGATATAGGTCTGATTTCACTAGAGTTTGTGCTGCAGGAGCGTATCCCCAGTTCCCTTTAAATTTCATTTTTATAGCATTCAAGTTGTTACCCAAGCTCCATCAGGAGCTCTGCCAATTAACCAGCAGCTCATAAAGATTTTTATCCTGTTTACTTAACTTTCACTTAACACTTCCTTTTGGTGTCAAAATGCTATTCTGTACTAGGTCTTTAGCTTCCCTACGTACTCCCATCTGTAAAATGTGAAAAAATGTCCCAGGTGAAAGTTAAGAGGTTATATTCACGTTTGTAAATTACTGCAAGACCCTCTGCCTGATATGAAGCACAGGATTTTATGATGTTCTTATTTTGCAAGGGAAATTCACATTCCAGTCTCAGGGAAATGAGTGATAAAATTCCTATGGATTTTAATTGTGTTCTTATTTGTCTAGAATCATAAAGTATGCTCTTAATTTACATTTGCTGTCATAGAGCCAAAGCCATTTTCGTAAGTTTCAGAAGCAGTCTTTCAGAATATAGACTGAAGCATATCTTCCAATGTCTGCTGTCTAAATCAATAAAATCTTGACTTGGGAAAGTACTTATGTGCTCTCTGCATACCATTTGGAAGCCTTCATTTGGAAAGAACTGTCATATTACTCTAGCCTGAAAGCATTGTCAGGATAAAAGAGCTAAAATATACCCCTCCTTTAACCAGGCCAAAGTACTGCCCCTTCTTATCTAGGAATGTGTTATGGTTATGTCTAATAAACCAATTCAATAAGCACAGGATAAATTTAGTTTGTCAGCTTAATAGAGGTATGGTTCTTTGCATGTTTAAGGAACAGTAGATGTATGTAGATATAATTGAAAGGAAACCTCCATTTCAGACAGGAAGTGCAAAAAAGGGATTTATAAGTAAGTGAACATACAGTAAATTACAGCAGTGAACGTTCAGGAAAATGCCTGTTTACAGACATGTCAATGCAATATGACTGAAATCAAGAAAATCTTAAGGTAGTTTGAAATGGCATGGGAGGCATGAGTTTAAAAAGATGGTTTCCTTAAACTGGAAAGCATGATATGAGCAGTCATCTCTTATCAGATGGAGAGAAAGAGAATGGATTCTGCTTTAATTCACTCCTTTGTATTTGTTTTAATAGGGTACTACCAAAATGTAACCTGTGTACTGGGCAGCTTTAGAAAAAGGGCAGTATTTTACAGTCATCTGTATTGTTTGATTTGGAAGGGATTCAAAGCCTCTGTGAACTGCACTTGTCCTGTAATTTTGGGGTTTAGACACTACCAAGCACAGATGAACCACAATTAAACTGACGGAGCTTCAGATTGTGCATCATGCACAGAGACCATGCTCCTTTGATCCTGCAGTCTTGCATTATTTATTTATACAATGGCAAAACGTGGCTTTGCGATCAAGTAACAGAGTTCTTTCTACCCCAGTAAATTCACAGTCTAGGCTGACATCACATTCCTCAGTCTCATTGCTGACCAATTCCACAACGGTTTCAGTGAAGAATGCTCTTATTCCAAAATGGCTCTTCTTCTGAGTTCACATACACATGCTTGCCTGTAATTAAGAATAGAGTAAATATTTTTTTGCTGGGATTTAACTTGGGAATTTTGGAGAGAAACTGTTACTGTAACTCCTCAGTAAATTAGTAAATCTCACAGAGCAGGTGTAGGGGCCAAGGCCAGTACCATACAAAAAGGGAGAAACACATAGAGAAGAGAAAGTGTAAGAATGAATTCTGTCTTACTGCCTGAGGTGCTTTATGCCTCCTTCTGGGCTGTTAAACATTTTTCACAGTTTCTATGTCAGAGTTATGGCTATCAAATTGGGGATGTGAGTGTGTGGTGTGGTGTCTGAAAATTGAGCTGTGAAATGAGAGCAACCACAACTGGTCAAGTACAGGCCTGTTTAGTAAAGGTGGTTGTTCATTTATTACAACGTGAGGTTTCTGTTGTACAGGTTTCATTTATAATCATCATTGAATAAGGAAGCTTTAAAAACCGGCAGTCTATTTACAGATACTTTGGGAAAGGAAAGAAACAATCTATCATATAAAAACAGTGTTTTTTACAAAAGCTGTATGATAATTCCTACATTTTGTACCTGAATTGTGTGCATCCAGGTAGTATTAGGATTTCTGTAAAGAGTGACCAAGGTAATTTAGGAACCTTTCAGGTTTAAATCTTTTTAACTTCCTTTCTGAAGTCAGAGTGTAGTAACTTGCATTTTAAACTGGAAGCTAAGATTTCCTCATGTTGAGATAGTGCTCTAAAAAAGATAGATGTTGCAAGAAAAATG
Source organism: Chloropsis cyanopogon (assembly GCA_013400585.1). Lineage (NCBI taxonomy): Eukaryota > Metazoa > Chordata > Aves > Passeriformes > Irenidae > Chloropsis > Chloropsis cyanopogon. Next base: position 4,865 of record WEZZ01005616.1, read on the forward strand.
TGAAGAAGCTGGAAATACCGCCTCCACCTGACAGTATTTCTTATAATTGCCTATTTCTGACTTAATAGTAACTATGTCTATTCATAAGGATCCATGCTGTAATGTCTAGAAGACCTGATAATGCTCATAGTTTCTGCCATGAGAAAGTATTCTGAAAACTGCACCAAAGCCTGCTTATAAAATTTATTCTCACTCTGTTTCTACTGGAAGTTACATGAGAAACTTAAAATTGAGCCCTGTTAAATTGAGATGTATGATCTGTGTGTTAATCTAGACAAATAGAAAAATTTGCAGTTTTATCTTGTAGCTGGACCAGATTTAAAAAAAAGTTACTTGTGCTAAAAGGAAATAAAATCTTTCACCTATCATGTCTGCATTACTGCTGGTGAGCAAAATGTTTGCAGGGACAGAGAAATTCCTTAGTGAATTGGAGAAAATATTTTTGAGCCTGATCTTCCCAAGTATTAAGTAGATATTTTAGTTTCAGATTTATCAATAGATAAATGAAATAGACTCAGCCCTCACAGCATAAAATTATTAATGCTGTTGCTGTAGCTGTTTTCCACTCTTAATATTAATTAGTGGTTAGCAGTTCATGTAGGCCTTTGATCACTTTCAAATGTCTCTTTAGACAGATGCCAGTTATACTCAGATCTTCTCATGGCCCAAAAGGTGACTTGGCTGTGGAGGCAGGGGGCTGAAACATAACACTCTTGGATTTGCCACCAAGCTGAAACAACCACTGTCAGTTAACAGAGCCCACATTTGCCACCCACTCATTCCAGCCTCTTCTGTCAAAAGCCACCACACAATTTGTTGGCCATTGATACACCCGAACATCTTATTATCTCTTAGATCTTATTATCTCTTCATTCAGCTAGGTGGTCAGGGGTGTGCTTCCCCTCAGGGGAAATGTACCTGTTAAGGCGATATTTCTTTTGGCTCTCATTCTAAGCCATAGGCAGGGGGATTAGAAATTCAGCTTTTAATTGTGCTTGTCTTTCTCTCTTGCAAATGGCACCTCTTGTGATATGAAATTGAAAGTTGGATTAAAGCCTATTTTTGATTCCTGACCAACCTTTCTGGTCAGAAAGGCACCTTGCTTAAGACAGTGGGTGTACTTATCAGCCAGTGCAGGCTTTGGCAGCTGTGTAGTGTAGGCAAATATTGAGTCATTTCAAAGCAATCCAGGCTTCACCTTCTAGAGAAGAACAGTAAGACCTGTTTTCTGTTTTTGTAGACAACACAAAGAATTATTTAGCAATGTTCATTTATTTATCAACTTCAAATCTTTAAAGTTTTGACAGATTAATAACTTCCTTCAGGAGTTTTAAATAAACATGATGTATTAACAAACAGACCAAGAGCCTACTTAAATTGTACAAACATATAAAGCAGGCTGCCTTGTCTAATGGAAACCTGATAAGAAAAATATCTTTTAAAAAAAAGATTGTGTCTCAATTTCCAAGGAAATAATTTATCTTTATATATCCACTGGAATAACAGATGAATGGAGTCAGTCAGAGTTTAAATAAACCCCAATTATGCTCTGCCTGATAATTCGATTTTATCGACACTGTATATATTTACTTATAGCTTCAATTATTTAATATTATAAATATGGTGTGTTTTGACAAAATAGGATTTGGTTTGTCCTTTTTTAATTTCAGAATAACTTCTGTAGATTAATATAATGAGGAAGAAATATTCCATGCAGACGGGTTTAGAATTATAGCTTCAACAAGCCTTATTAATATTGCAGCTTTGCTAGAGTCTCAGCATCAGAGGTTGTGTATTTCTGTAAGTTTAGTTGATGTTTAAGAACAAGCTGATTGATCCAGCCATAGTCACTTAGTTTGATACCTATGCAAAACTGGTATAGGTTTTGGGCTAGATGGCCCAATTCTCCACAGCAAAGACTGTTGTTTAGACAAGTTTACTGATGGTTTTCAACTCCGATTTTCCAGACACAGAAACAGGGCTGAAATACCCACTTGCACGTGGGTTTCTCTATTGACAGAGTTGCAGGGTGAGCAAAACATCACCATTAAACTGCCATTGTAAATCTTCCAAACTTGTTCTCTGTAGTTGTATGCTTCAGCTAGCAAGTGGCTCAGCATTTCTCAGGGTAAAATGAGCAGTGAACTCTCATTCATGCCCTTCAGCTTAAAACCTCTGAAAGAGCTCTGAGGCTCTACAGTGCCGGAGGGCAAGTCATGGCTACATGGCAGCCAGGGGGGCCAGCAAGACTGGGCTGGCACAGCTCCTCGATGTGTTTTGCAGTAACCCCAGAGTGCCAGCTCATCCTCCCGCTGGGACTCTGCAGGAAGCCCAGGCCCAGCCACTCACCTTCAGCAACCTCTTCATTCAGAGCTTCAGTGCATGTAGCTCGGGGGTTATTGGCAGTGTTCAGTTTGCACTGATCATATAAAATAGAACAGTGGCATGGAGTTATAAACATCCTCTAAGGAATATTATTACATTTTGAAATGTCTTAGCAGGTTTAAGAGGTGTGTTGCATGGGAGCATAAACAGAAGGTACAAACCAAAGGAACAAACAATACCCAACAAAGCCAATGCTAAACTAAGTGTCAGGCAATATATGGACCAGTTTGTGCAAGTAGAAAAATACAAATGATTCAAGGGGATCCCAAGGGTCAGGCAGCAGAACAAAATGTCTTTCCTTTTATTTGTCAGAACAATTTATCACTTTAATAAAATAATTTTTTCTGTATTTCTCAAGCAAATCTACAACAAAAATGACAGGTAATACTTGCTTGTGGTAGATATTGCATACAAGATTGAATACTTTATAGGAAGATATATATTTCTAACATTGAATTGCTTTTGAAAATTAGATTATAATTTTTTCCTTTTTCTTAAATATAGAAGTTTCTTCTCTTCCATAGCTACTGTCATAAATCACCTACTGAAAAAAATCTTAGTTTAGAGGAGACCTTTTGCATTATGAAAGCTTTGTTGTAGAAATATTGGAATGCTATACCTTTAAAATATATTTTTCAGACAATCAGTAAAACTCCATGCAATTCATTTTATGCTGAATTCATAGTTCTGGTGTTTAAGCAGTCACACTATGTTTACATCAATGTTATGGAAGTAACATGAAGTAAGTGAACATTTCATTCTTCCAAATTATTGCATTAAAAGTGCAGAAGGTACAGAAATTGTTCATGTAGGGCTTGAGGTAAGGGCCTAAGTAGGCTGTAATTTTGTTACCAGCATTAACTTGAATAATGTTTGGTTTAAGTCTAATAGCGCTGATTTTTTTTCTATAGTCAAAACAGCCTGCGTCTATTTTTATTCAATCTGTTTCATGGGGATGCCTTATTTCTTTTGGAAAAAAGGAATTGCAAATTATAGGCACTGAAGGGTTTTTAATTTTTGACCCTTAAATCATCCTTACAATGGAAAGCCTTCAATAATTTCTTCCTTTTTTAAAAATCTGTAGCTTTTATCACTTAACGTACTACTAAAACCATAGTGTTTATTTTGGTTTATATGTTTCCCTTTGGAACAGACTGTATTATTTTGGGGAGAGTTAGCTGAGATATTGGAATAACAGGCTGATTGCCAGACTGGACCAAAAGTTCTGCAGGGAGAAGTGGGAGAAAGCACAGGCATATCCATCCTACACAAAAATTAACACATCAACAAGGAGCTTAGAGGAATGAGAAATTTCAGAGACATGACAAAACACACTTACATCAAGGGGTTTTTTAGCTGTGTGCTTCCTTTTCAGAGTCTCTGTGGCTTATTTTGTCTGTTGCTGTTTCTATTAGATTTGTCACTTAAAATTCTCTCCAAATGGAATTTCATGAAATCCCAGAAGGCAAGAAGATTGGTAAACCTGCTCTAACTGCTCTAACAATATCATGAAACAGGGTTTGAATTACCAATACACCCGGGAATTCTAATGCAATTATGAGTGTTTACTTACACCATGTGTTTCTCACTGAGCCTCGGCTGTATCAGGATAAACCAAAGGGAGCTAATGTTTTATAGATGGTAAGACTCTGTTTGTTTTCAGTAGGGCTAAGTCTCCCAAAGCACTCAGACACACTAATTAAAGTAAACTGCAGAGGCCCATAATAAAATATATGTGTTTGGAGACTGTGAGATGAACTCCACTGGCTTATTAAAAGTCAAAAGAAAAATATACATTATTTATGACTTCAAAGGGACACATTGTGAGCTCCAGTTTATTTAAAGGATTAACTAAGCATTGGTTATTGGTGACCATCTGAACAGCTTTCCTTTCACAGTTCATTAGTTATGTCATATATGTGGGAAGTCATAATTTGGGTTTAGATCAAATATTATTAATCAACTAAATTATGGAGGGTACACCAACAATATTAAATGTAATCTTTAGGAAAATAATACCTCACAAATCCACTTTTCTCCAGTTGCCCAATTACATTTCAATACATAAACAAAAATCCAACAGATGTATGGCAAGTTTTGTGGAGCTGCTGATCTCTGGAGTGGTTTTTTTTTTGGCAATAAATAAAGCACATTAAAAATACCAAATGGAATTGGAAAGGAAGCACTTTGTAGGCCATCAAGGTCTTTGGGATATACCAGAAGTATAAATTAGCTTACTGTGAGTATTGTTGTAATTTACCTAAAATGTTTAGTTTTTTTTATAAATTGCCAGATATGTGGGAATAAGAGGGAACCCAGGTTTTCCAGTGAAAAGGGCTCTGGGAGACAATATTTTCTTTCCCATCTTTGTCAGTAATGTATCCTGCGTATCTTTTTTCCTCATTTTTTTAGTAATTCTACTTACCCAGCTTTTACTTATGACTTAAAAGCTGTATGGAAAACATTTGGCCAAGCAAAGACAAGCAGAAGTACCCACACACGCACTCATGAGCCTGGGAAGTGACATTTTTATTATGTTCTTTTGTCTCTCCATCTTTCATCATACAATTAATACAACTCATATTTTAAGGGAGGAGAAATGAAAAGATTCAGCAATGCAGTTGAAATCAAATATTTCAATAAATTTAGCATGGGCAGTTAGGTATGTAGAGTTTGCTGATATTTTAATTAAATTGTCTCTAAAAAAGTGTTGAAGTTGGTTGTTATTTTTTTTCATGTAGCTGTTTAAATAACCACATCAATTAAGTCAAGGTTACAAAAACACTTATTCATGTGCTAAGTATTTAATTCACAGAAGTTTTTTTAGGGCTGTTTGTATTTTCACTGATATGACTTAGCAGAGCAAATGAAAATTGCAGTCCCTTTTTTTTAAAATGTGATAGGCTGAGGTAGGTTTTTTTAATATTGTATTGTCATCTTTGGATCAACTAAACAAATATGTCAGCATTGGTACTGCCTCAAGCTTGTAGCTTTGTTTTTCCAATATAAACACTGCGGGTAAGAAGAATGGAGGCAACATGCTCTACAGCCCAAATCAGCATCATTCTGCCATTATACCACTGAACACTGTAAAATCCTGAAATTGAGGGAACTTAGCTATCCTTCGTATTTTTCACTCGGTGGATCAACAAGTAGTCTGTGTTTCTGCAAATAACATTTATAAAATCAAATATTCAGCAGTGGGGATCTCTTTATCGCTGCTTTCCGTTCAGTCTTTTTTGCCCAAACTACCAACAGGCAGTGGAAGTCACTTAATTTAGAAATAAATTCTAAACTAGCAAAGCTTCGCCAAAATGTGTACAAAACCTATATCCTGATGAACAACAGAATTCACAAATATAAGTATTATGATATATTATGTATAATATATATTTGAATATTTAATATGTGTAAAGTTATATTTATAAAGATTTAAAATTTCTTCCAAAGGTCACAAAATCCCATCATGCACCTGACCCATTTTACAATTACAGATGAGAGGAAGAATACCTTACAGGGCTGGTTTTTACCTTTCCTGTTTCTGTGATGGGTGTCCCCATAGCACCTTTCCCTATCAGCTGACATAACTGAGGTTTCCCCAGGCATTTACCAACCTGGGAAGTCAAGGTGATCATGATTCCAGATCCCACACTAGGCATTCATGGGTGAGTGACCATTTCATAAGATACAACTTGCGTCTCTTGAGTGGAGGCATGCCTGACACTTCAGTGCTCCTTCCCAGATGATCCTTCCCAGGCTTCTAGGGAGATCTGGACTTCTTGCCAAATGTCTTCTCTTTCTGCATCATACATAAAAAAATGGTCTCTCAGTTTTCTCCAGGGTTATATTTTTATGAAATCTTTAGATTTATATGTCCTGTAAAAGCAAGGCTTTGTTTTAGAAACTGGCCTACATTTAGAAAAAAAAAGACGGATAAAATCCTTTGAAAGGTTTGAAGCTGAAGTACAGTAAATTTTTTTTTAAGTTTTTTGCAGATGAGTGTAGCTCTGTTTTATTCAACTGTTTGGGGAAAAATTATGGTTTAACATAAGATGGTAATTTATCTCAGCCAGTAAACCTAAAGCTTCATCTTTAACATAATTCTATCATTCGTATTTTCTTCAGCATGAAACAGAATTTTGGAGGTTGGACAAAGACACCTTTCAAAACATTGTCAGTTCTCCATCCCCTGCTAAGGATTGGTATACAATTGGAATTATTGTGCTCTTTCCCCCTTTATAGCACTCTACGGTGCAAATGACAGGAAAAGCAGCACTAGTAAATCTATAAAGTAATTAATTTAAAACAAACAACATATCACAGGAAACTTGACTTTGTGAACCTCATTGTGAAAAATACTTTATTCTAGTTGGCTTCTAAACCTCAGGACTTCAGAGTAACACTGTATATATTTTGAATTAAAGCAATTAACTTCCTAGGATGACTAGAATAAAGGAGAACTGATTCTGATATGCAATATTTTACCACGTAATAGTGGATCATTTACAAAGACAAATTGTAAAATTATGAACAATTAATCTTGAAATGATCATTGAACTTAGAAACAACAGTACATTTCAGAAGGTGGCCTTAAATAGATTGATGAGTGCTCCTGACCTTTTCTATATCTGTAGCCTAATTTGCCTGAGGATGGGTTGTCTTTGAAGTCAGGTTTAATTTACTACCTATGAGTCCTTTAATAGATGTCTCCACAGTAGATATGCTTACATGGAAAATCTTACACGAAACAGGTTCACACCTTACAGATAGAAAGAATGCATTCTCTGCACCCCTGCCATAAAATTGGTAACTGCAGTGTTATGAGGTTTGTTTTCTGACTTCCTTAGTAGTATGCGCAGACAGATGATCAAGGTCAATAGGTAATACAAGTTTCTTAAACTGTTAATTGATCATTAAATTGCAATGAAAGTAATCCAGTTAGATGTCTTCATGCATTTGACTTTATGCTTCCCTTTTTGTGCCAAGTAGTATAAGCACAGCAAATTCCACTGGTTGAAAATTTTACCTTTTCGTTTGGTATTTTTTTACAATGTTGGATTGCATGTTTTCCTGCTAGTTTTTACTTTATTTTTGTTATGTACTATAGTAGATTTGTAAAAGTTTACTAGGAGAAGGCTATGGAAGACAAAATTATGTTGACTTATGTATTTATTTACTGGTTTAAGAACATAATGTGGCTTTCCTTGGACTATATAATATAAAAATACTCTTAGAATTGCTGAGTGATTAAATGAGTGTCAACTTTTTAGATTTAAGCAATTGTAGAATGCTCAAACACAAAGAGGAAAAACCTGTGCTCTTGGGTTCAGCACCCAAGTTGCTGTGAATAGATGCTGTTCATGATAATCCTTATCATGTGTATGATAAGGATTCAATTATATAAAATCCTTTTTTATCCATTGGAGACAAAGGAAAAAACTAGCTCTAAATAGCATATTTTTTACCTATTACACCCTCAAATTAGAAATTAATCTTCTGCTTATAATTAAGGTATTATAAGTGATAATGAGTAATGATAATTGCTGCTCATGTATGCTATATATATATGTCAGTAGAACAACATCTGAGCTAATGTCAGGAAATTTGCCCTGATCACAGAAGCTGAAAAGAAAAAAGTGGTCTTAAGATAAAACACTAAAATGAAGATTACGAATGCTTTCCAAGCTATTATTCACTCTAGATTTTTTTTATCTGGAAGCTCAATTATAGAACCCAGCAGGCGACTGATTGTAAAGCAGAAAACCTGACTCCATAAAGACACATGGGCAAGCAGACAGCAGAAAAGAGTAAAGCTTATTTGCTTTCCAAATCCAGGAGTAACTGGGAGTATATAACTATACTCTCACAACAGAGCAGGCCCTCTGCTGAATCAGTATCTGAAGCCACTTATGCAAACAGAATCTGGCAGAACAGCCCAGCCATGAGAAGTGAAGATTAGCAGAGGTGAGCAACTTTGCCCCTTTCTTCTCTGAGAGCTGGCTTGACATGAGAGTACAATTTAGGGAAAGTGAGATTTGGGCAAGATGTGTCATAGTGGAGCCTGGAAGACTGACTGTTTTATACCTTCTGGGTCACTATTTCCTGTTTGCACAAATATGTTTATCTATGGAGTTCTCATATGTTTATTTGGAGAATGTTTCTTTACCCTTTTCTTTTGTGCAACACCTTCTGAAAGAGCATTTGAGTACTTGGAAATCAAAAAAGAAACAAATTGACTTACATGTTACTAGTTTATTTTTGAGGGCCAGAATTAAAAGCATTTCTTCACTTCAGCGCCCAAGTAGCAGAGGTAAGCAAAAGCATCTTGACATTAAGTCTGGCTTACTTCAAATGTGTGCTTGTAGATCCCACTCAAGTGAGAAACTTTGCTTGGGTAAAACATCAGTGACATTCCTGTCTAAAAAAAATACCAAAATTTTCAGCTAATCAGTATTTATGCAGGCAAACCTTACCCCTCTAAAGAATACTCAGTAAATACACAAATAGAAATGTGTTTATTTTTCTTAGAGTAAGTCAAAATATTAATAGGAATATATGTCACCTTTGAAGATGAAACTGCGAATACAGGAGTGCCATCTGGCAATTAACAGCAATGTTTCTTACAGAAATAATCAGAGCATTGAGTACTTTTTATTCCTAAAAATCCAAATTCAGGCATTTTGCAGCTTCTTGAAAAACTGATATTTTAAAATAATAAGCACTTTAGGCCTCTAAAATAAAAAGCACTGAAGACCTTTAAAATAATAACCACAGGCTTTAGAATACAGAAGAGTTTAGTCTAGGCAGAAGAGGCTGACATATCTGGAAAGCATCACCTTGCGTACCTGGTATAGTTTCTACCACAGTTACAGGAAGGAATAGTGTTGAGGTGTTCCTGGCATCTGGTGCTGGACACTTCTGGGACAACCCAGCATTGCTTGGGGCATGAAAAATGCTCTGCCAGTCTGTGTGCCCCGTGCCTGCACTTTGAACACCCTGTACATTGTCATGTCCCACTGGATTCCTGCTGTGCATCCTGCTCAGGGAAGAGTCTGTCTAGCCAGCCAAAGGCTGTTGTGGCAGATGCCTTGTTTTCATTTCTATATTGGAAAATTCTTCCTTTTTCCTAGACAATTTTTGATCTTAGATAGTTGTCAAATTCTCTAATGATTTTCAACTTGCAGATTCATTACATAATTTTCTAGTTATTCTCTCATATTTTTCCACTAATAAGAATGTAAATTACTTATCTCTGCTGCATTGATACCTCTACAAAATTTCTGGAAGAGGGATTGCTAACTTTGTTGAATTTGTTTTCTTTATCATTAACGATGAATCCCATCTTTCTTCAAGTATACAGAGTTTTTGGTCATTGTTTTGCTGATGATTATTACTTATAGGAGGTATGTTGCCAGGTAACATCTAAATATTTTGGCATAGTGCTTAAGCTTTGATATTTCTGTGTTGTATCTATCTACATCTTCTCTAACGATAAGGTCAATGGCAATGCCAAACAGGAGGAGTGAGAGATTGCATCCTGATTAATTCCTAATTTTGCATTCTGGGATCGTTGTGTTCCAGTAGAACAGGGTGAATAATTCATTGTGAACAATTGACCACTGTTTGCCTGTTTTTCTAAATGGTCCACGAGCTGATCATTTCAACAAAACCATTTCTTTGATTGCATTCGCTCCACACCACGTCTTCCTGCTTCCTGTTCTCTAAATCAGAGATTCCCAGCATCACTGTTGCCATCTCCCTTCAGAAATAGTTTTTTTTACTCTATTTCCTTTCTAAATGCATGTGCCATGCACACTTCCCCCTTCTGATTCACAAACACTAAGTAATTAAAAGTGACCCTTGGAAAAGTGAGAAGAAATGGGCTATCATGGTGTGTCAAATGCATTGCCAGGTCTAACAAGGCCACGTGTCTGAGTTTCCTTTTGACGTCCTTAGAAGACCTTAAAAATATCCAGCAGTACCAACCTCTCATGATTATGTACATTACCTTTCTTTTCTGCAAGATGATTCTGTCATTTAATTTTGAGTCTTATATATTTTTCCTGTGCACCATCCCAATGAACACAGGATGCAGTGATGTACTTGGTATTAGAGATCAAAAGGACACTTTGCCACAGAAATATTGGCATCTGTTCTTCCTTAGAGTTGGCTACAGGCATCTATTATCTATTGAAAAAGCTGACATCATTTAAAGAAAATCTAAATGTTCATTTAGTCTGTTTGAAACTTGGTGCACAAAAGATGTGATTTTGTTATTTTCTTCACTGGTTAAATGAACAAAAACATTAAAACTGTCTGTAAAAAAAATAATTTGTGGGGAACCCTGTCACTACTAGGAGTATATGTTTTCTAGATCAATTACAGAGATTAATTGTAGAATATATAAGCTGCAATAGAAATTTTTCTCTTTTAATTAATATTCATTCCAGTCAATGCAAAACCATTTCACAACTCTTTATAGTGAATTAATTTCTATGTCTCTTTATCCTGTCTCTATCACTACCAGGAACAGAATATATATATAATATATATGATGTATATAAAACTGAGAATTGCAGTTTCTGCCACTAGAGAGAACTTTTTCCACTCAGCCTAATCATATCCTTCTCCCCCATCTTAGGCAAAATTTAGTGGTTTTTTACTCTTTTGTGATCTAGGGGACCTAAATTTCATCCAGTCTTGAAATTATTGGAGCTGTTTCTAGTGTTTGGCTAGGTAACAACTGAAAGACACAACCTGTTTTCTTTGAATGTTTATCTCTGTAAATTCATACCTTGCTAGTCAGCCCAGCTACTCAGTAATTTAGAGTAAGCAGACTTTCCTCATGCCACCATGGAGTATAATCCTTAGTATGCAGTAAAACCAAACACATATGTATTTCTCTACATCCATGAAATATTTCGAGTGAGGCTCCATCGTTTGAGGTCACTGGGGAAAAAAAAAGACCTAATAAAGAGCTGCTTCTGAACTGTGACAAGAAAAGTTCACATGTATCTTGGCAAGTTTACTACTACTTTGCCAACAGATCTGGAGAGACAGTAGTTTAGGATCTTCAGTATGTGAGAAAGGAGACTAGGTTAAGTCTTGTCTTTTTTCAGCAGTTTGTTCTGGCAGCTATTCATTGCATTTGTGTGGCATTAGAAGATTGTGGGTTAACACATGTTTTGTCATGCTTGTGTGCCTTCCATGTGACTGAACATTTGTCAGATTTACTTCTTTGCAAACTTTTGCTTTGGACTAGTAGATCAGGTAGGAAAACATTTCTGAAAATTGGACTTCGAATCAAAAGTCTTCTGTGTAAATTTCTCCTATTTCATTCAAAACTGGGGAAGTTTACAAACAGTACCTCTCTCTACCTGAACTCCAGCTCCAGTTTTGCATCAACTCTGAATTCAAGCCAAACCCTATCCCAGAACAATCCCCTGCATCACAAGCACTCAAGCCATGTAACTTGAGGCTTCTCTAAATAAATCTTCCACTGAAGCTTTTTGCTTTGTTTTCAGAATTTGTAATAAGTGCTTCACACTCTTCTAGTACCTCTACCTAGGAATGAAATATGCTAGATTTTTATTTGTGGAGATAAAGTGTATTCCTCTGAGAACAGCAACTGTTTTTCCAAAATTACAAATGCCCAATGTGCTAAAAATCATGAAGCATCCCTGTGGCTTTCTTGTGGTGGGTAGTCCTTGAAATATTTCATAAAGAGGAATAACTCCTACTACCTCCTTAAAGACAGAGAAGCAGAGGATGGTTAAGTGATTTGATCAACTTGTCAGGAGAGCTGAAGACAGGGAGTGCCTTGGCAAACTTGGCATTCTGTGCCAGTACCTGTGACCGTGCTGCCTAAGTTCACACGCAGCAAGTTGGTGCACATTTCCTGATACACTGATACAGTCAGAAGCAGCATGCAGGTATAAAAGTGAAACAACTGTGATTTCTGTTCAGGGATGAGCTTCCTTTTCCTCTTGGAATTTTCCACAAAATAGTCTGATCTTTAAAACATCATCCAGTATATCTGGAAATGTGCAAAATTAACAAATGGGCTTATTTTCTCTTCTCCCACTGCTAAATACATAGTTTCCCCAACCATATATTAGGCCATTTCTGAGGTAATACATATAATTCAGTGACAAATCCACTTCAGCCTTCATAATGCCCTTCGTTTTCACTTCAAAACATTCACTGACTCTCATGGATTTGTACTATTTAACACCCAGATAAAGGTAAGCTGCCTTTTTTAATAACGATGGATTACATTTTCTCGTTACATGCTCTGATTCAATTGGATTTTTCACTGTGAGCACATCTATTCCAGAGAAAACAGTAATGTCAGTGTGAGAACAATTATAGTTATTAGAAATGTAAACAATCTAAAACAAAAATTAGCATCAACAGAAATAAAGTTACTTCTTTAAAGCTCTGCTTTTTCTTTCCTTTCGCAGAAGTATCTCTACATTTTCTTTTTTGCAAGTATATTATGAGAAACAATAGAGGCAGACTATTTGGTGAGACCTTTTCTACTAGACTGGGGAAAAATTCTTCCACAGAGGTGACTACCAGTGCAGAGGAGGGTGTCCATGCCCTTCAGAATAGGGCTGTTCCTTGCTAGTACCCCAAGGGGGATGAAGTTGTGGTAATACTCCTCTCTGAAGATGGCAAGCCAAGTCTCTTTAAGGGGATACTGCAGTGATTGGTTGTATTTCTATACAAAAACTGCTGAAGTTCCAGTTACTTTCTGGCCCTCACAGAAGTTCAGTGCTTAAAGCAAAATTTGCTGAGGAGTCTGGTGTCAACCTTGCTGCATCTAGCCTTGAACATGCTGCAGTGCTGGGGACTAGTGAATCAAAGCGTGTAATCTGCACCGTTAATGTTGGAGTATATCTCTCTCCACTTAGGAAAGTTTTTGACTGTATAGCTAAGTCCTATTGAAGGAAACAGCAGCTAAACGTGCACCAAATCGAGGAGTTGCTGAAATGCTTTGGCCACACTGCGGCCTTAGACAGCCGTTGCTCCTTCATACGGGCAAAAAAGGTCAACACATTAAAATGTGTACTTTAAATGTCTTTTCCACTGAAATTCATCCAAGAAGATTTACACACTCTAATATATTTTGAGATGTTCCTCTGGGCAGAATACCATGCAGCCTGCACACCTGTCCTGCTGGACAGATGATCTCCAGGGGAGAAGAGCTCGTAAAGATCTGGTTATTTGTTTAGCCACCCTGTCTCAGACATATGGAATTATATAACCTTGTTTTTGTAGGATTACTTTGCTAAAATAATATGAATATCACGTTTTTTTCCTCTAAAACATATTACAATATAATGTTGCCCTGAGAGAGAAAACGGGAAGATGTGCAGCTCCTCCTGTTTCATTTCCTGCTT
>WEZZ01005617.1:248-11281 GCA_013400585.1 Chloropsis cyanopogon
GCATTCCAAAGAGACCTCTCAAAAATTCAAGAGAATCTGAAAGTATTTTAAGGTAAGCCTTTAGCTAGGTACCACTGAGGTTTCTGTCTAACTAGGGAACCTCTGCTGAACTCCATAAGGCAGTTCTACATAATTCTGTAAGTGGTACAAAGGACTAAGTGTTCTCTTTGCAGTGATTTTGCATCCCTTCTTCTCCCAGGTAATAATAGAAGGTGTTTATTCTTTGGTGTTTTGTTTAAATATTCAGGAATACCATAACGCAATTGCCAAAACTGTATTTCAAACCATGTTACCACTATAGATTATATAATACCCTTTATTATGTCCAGGAAGTGTCACAAAATCTGCAGACTGGACCAATTATGTAGATAGACCTTAAACATTGGTTTTTGGGGTTTTTTAGGTTTTTTTCTTAACATGCTTAAAGTTCTTAAAGTTGTCTTAAGTGCTGTGTGGATGGACAGAGCAAGAGTAAAGGCAGAGATTGATGAAGAACATTGAAACACCGATTTTGGAGAAAAAATATCTTTTTTTACAGCAGGAAATCATTATTTTGTGGTTATTAGCTAAATTATTTGTACAATAACTGACCTACTATAAAACCATCCTGGATGTGTCACATTAATTCTTTTCATGGCAGAACAAAGATGAAAGTTAGCAAATCTCCAAATGAAAGCTTTTAAAGCTTTTTAAAGCTTTCAGAAGAAAGACAGAAAGAATTGTTCAGCAAGTACTTGGTTTAAGCCAAACTAAATAGATCATAGTTAAAAAAATTAATCTCTATAAAAATACTTTGTTTTGAGCATATTTAGTTCTAAAAATAAAACTGCTGGAGCCTGTAAATACAGATAACAAAATTTATTTATTAAGTTGAAGAAAGGACAAAGGACTCATATTAAAACTTCTTTGACATTATTTCATTTGTACCTGATGAACCATTTGGCAAAACCAAAAATGAGTTCATAAAGCATCTGTATCACTGAAATTTTTTATTACAAATAGGACTAAAATTCCCAAGTATTGTTCCTTTGTGTGAGGAAATTTTTATCACAGTCAGATGAAATTGGCTTTTTCCTGTTTGTTTGTATGTATGTTTGTTTTTTTCAAGTAATTAACATGTATTAGTTAGCCTGGATAAAAACATGTCTTATCTCCTTCCTATCAGAGTCTTTCAAAGGGAGAATTATTATGTTTCCTTTCTCAGGATTTCTTTAGTGTTATTAATATATGTAAAAAATACTAGGAAAAAAAATTATGATACTCCAAAATTTAGGTATACATTAAATTCTGTCTACTAATCTTAAAAAGGAAGTAGTTGCTACAAATTGGTCAGATATACTGGGCTTCCATATTAAGACTGCATCTCTTTCATTTGACAAAAAGACATTTGTGGGAATGTGGGAGACTTTGATTTGAAAAGACAATGTCAATAGGAACAAATAAGCACTTCCTCTCAGAAAAATAGGGACAAAGAAAGAAATGTGCTGGAAGAAATATGGGAGTTCCAAAGGGAATATTTTCACAGAAGGGAAGATTTCTGGAACAGGTTATTCCTGGAATTTATTAAGTACAATTTGTATATAGGTTGAAGAACCTATGAGGAAATGGAGAAGGATCTTTGCTTCAACAACCAGTGTACAATCTCTCAGGCAGGGAGGTCTGAATAAGTGGGTTGGCAATACTGAAATATTTAGCTGTTTTGGCAGCCTTATAGGGAGCACAGTAGCTCTGCTCAAAAACTGAGCAGCTCAATAAGCAGGAGCACCTTGTGAGAGCCAGGGCAGAGGTGTATAAGGGTGTTTTGGCCTGAGGATCTCATGTCTGTGCATGCAGGCACAAATGATTTCTTTGCAGCACTGCTGTGCAATTCCAGTAACTCTGTATGGCAGCCAAGGTGGCTGTTTCCCTGGGGGGGTCAGAGGAAGGAGGATTTCAGCCATTTCCTGTCACTTTGCAAAGCGTCATTTTAGACTGTCTTGCTAATAAATGAAGTGTAGCTTAGGGCATAGAGACTTACCTTTCAGATACGATTTCAGTCTGAAAACTTTGGGGATCTGATTTTACTTGCATATTCAGGTTTGTAATGTGATTATCAGTATTCAGTGATATGTGGCTATGAAATAGTTCTGGTTGTTAGTAAGAAGTTGGTAGAATAGGCTTTCACAATAAGGACTTTTTTTTCCTTTTTCCTCTCTAATAAGAAGTCTAATAGACCATAATGGTTAAGACAGAAAGGATTTTTAAATTTTAATTTTTTTTAAATGAGATTAAATTAAACAAGTTTTCTGAGATTACACATTAGACTGCTGAAAAAGGTACTCACAATCTCTATTCCAGCTCTCTGTTTACATAGCTGAAGAAGGTAATTGTCTTCTGAACACGAAGCTGAACCAAAGATTATTTTGTGTTGGAAGGCATCCAATTTCTAAGATCATATAGTCCAACTCATCTGCCATGACCAGGGACATCCTTCACTAGAATTCCGATCCAGCCTGACTTTGAACACTTCCATGGATGGGGTATACACAGCTTCTCTGGACAACCTGTGCCAATGTTTACCACTCTCATGGAAAAAATATCATCCTTATACTAAGTTTACTCAAATATGCTCAAATCTCTTTTAATATAAGACTCTTTCCCCTTTTCCCATACCTAAGGAACTTAGAAAAATGTCTCTCTTTCATACAGACTCCTTTTTAAATATTGGAAGGCTGCAATGAGGCCTCCAGGAGTGGTCTCTTCTCTAGGCCAAAAAACTTTCATTTTCTCAGTCTTCCTTCATAGGGAAGACGTTTCAACCCTCTGGTTTACGGATTTTTCAGTCCATGGATTATGGAGGATCATTAAATGGTCCTCTTCTGAACCTGCACAAGCAGGTCCTTTATTCTTCCTGTGCTGGGACCCCAGAGCTGGATGCAGGGTTCCAGGTGGGCTCTCACCAGAGCAGAGCAGAGGGGCAGAATCCCCTCCCTCCCCTGCTGCCCACGCTGCTTTGGCTGTAGCCCAGGACACGTTTGGCTCTCTGGGCTGGGAGTGCCTGTGGAGAGGTCACATCCACGTTTTCATCCATCACCACTCCCAAGTCGTTCTCAGCAGGGCTGCTGCCAGTCCCTCCATCCCCCAGCCCATGCTGATATTGGGGGTTACCCTGACCCGGGTGCAGGACTTTGCACTTGCACTGGTTGAACTTCAAGAGATTTCCTCTGTCAAACCTGTCAGTGTCTCTCTGAATGGCATCCCTTTGCTCTATCAACTCCAGTTTGTGTAGTCTGCAAACTTCCCGAGAGATCTCACTATGTCATCAAGGAAGATATTTGTGGCATAGTTGCCAGTGTAGACCCTTGAGGGGCATCACTCGTCACTGGTTTTCACCCGGACATTGAGATACTGACTTAAAAGTTTCTGGGTATGGCCATCCAGACAATTCCTCACCCAATTAAATATCCATCCATCCATCCATCCATCCATCCATCCATCCATCCATCCATTGCATATCTGTCCCATTTAGTGGCAGGAATGTTTTGGAGGGCCATATCAAAGGCCTTATAGGCAGATGACACCTGTGGTTCTTTCCTAATCCACTCCTCAGTAATTCCGTCACAGAAAGCCACAGTATGAATAAGTAAGGCATGATTTGGTCTGTGAAGTCACACTGGTTGTGTCACCTCCCAGTATCCCATATGCTTCACCATACAGAGATCATAGTTTCTTCCAGGAGAAACTGCACCTTACAAGGAACAGAGATGAGGCTGACTGGTCAGTCATTCCCAGGATTCTTCTTTTTAGTCTCTTATTAATTACTTATTATTATGTCAGAATTCATTTTAGGTTTACTTCTTTTATGAGACGTTTTTTTTTTCTCCATTTTTTGTTCAGAAATTTAAATGTGATTTGCATCATAAGGGAATAAAAAATTATACAGCTTGTCTTAACTAATTCTGAAATTTCTTAGGTCTAAGTTACTAGCTTGTTTTCCACTATTTTGTAAAACTGAATATGAAAAAAACTAAGGAAAATCCTTGACAGAGGTCAGAATTTTCAGACAAGAATCTTGCATTACAAAATACACATCCAGTAACCTCCTATAACACACACAGTAACAGCTGGTTAACATATAAGTTACCAATTATTTAAGACAATATCCAATGGATAGCGTTCTTTCCTATGAAGCTGCTCCATGGATCTTGATTTTCTTGCCAAGTATTTAAGTTACAGAGGAAAACACGGTAGCCATTAGCTCTGCTGTATAGTGCAGAGAATGTCTTTGTGCGTGCAGACACAACTGACCTAAGTTGCCAGTGCCACATATCACAACGCTTGTCTTAGGCCAGTGAGTATTTCCTTGGAAAATGTATTCCTGTAGGGACAGAATAGTAATTGCTGGTAGCTACTCTATCATCTTGCAAACACTGTGATTTTAGGGCTGCAAGTTACTGCTTTATTAATGAGTTGATGCAAGACCTCTAATTAAAGGAAGACTCACATCTGCTTTTGTGTACAACTAGAATCATTAATAACGGCAGAAGTATTTCTGCCTTACAAGCATTGCTGGTTTTTCTGCTTCTGTTTAGTAAGAGAGAATTTCTAGAAAAAAATTACATTCTACCTCTATACTCTGTGCTGCTCTTAATGTAAATTGTGGGAGATGTGAGTCAGGATATATTCCTTTTGATCCTCTGTACTCTCTTTCATAATTTCTTTCAAATGGAGACAGGTTGAATACTACCTTTAAGAAGGAAAAAAGGACAACTTGGCTTTATGTACATTTTTAAACGGAGGTCTTACTAATGTTTTATGAGACTTTTTTATTCAAACAAAAGCAATTATCAACTAATTCAGGTCAATTCTCTTTTTTTAAATACCAATACATTTTTTTTTTAAAAATTACATTATTCATTTCTTGAGAACGCCCCCTTTTCCTGAACAGGATGTCAAGACATTTGAGAAAACAGACACCTGAATTTTCAATGAATGGGTATTTTCTCATAAAAGCATTTGTTTATGAAATGTCTTGCTGGCTTTGTTTGTACAGATTAGTGACACTGTGATGCAGACCATGTAAAACACAAGCCTTTCTTAATAAGAAGTTTGTAAATAAAAAATCAGCTGTAAATTCAATTCTCAGTTAGGTTGGGTTTTTTTCTTTTTATTTTCCCCAACATGAATCTTACTGTTAGAAATTATCAACAATTGTTGGCAAATTATATATGTGATAACTGAACACAAATGATCCACTCAGTTCTAAAGGTTGTAAACATCTGCTAGTGGACACTTTTTTTTGGAAAAGCAGCATAAAAACTATAAAAAAACCCCAGAAAGATAAAATTTACCTAGAACAAGTTCAAAGACTTTTAATTATCTTATTTGTAAGTAAGTCTCTGGAGGTTAAGACAGGCAAAGTAGAATCAATTATACACTTCTAAGCCTAAAGAATTTTTTATGGAATATTTTTATTTAATTAATTACCAGCTTCCCACAAGGCAGTAAAACTCATTGATATTTAGATATAAATGATGTAAAATTGGTTCTCTGGCTCTTCTTTTGTTAGCATTCCTGCCATAAAAATAACTTTAATAGGATTTTGCACACTAAAAATAAATGTTCATATTAAACAAAGTCAATTTTCCTGTCTCTCTATAGCCTCCTAAGGGGAAGCAGATGTATGAATAAGATAATCCATCATTAGTAGCAATGGTGTAAATAAAACACTCTTTAAATACAGCCTGAGAAAGGGTAGTTAGCTGGTTAAATTTTGTAAGGCTGTGTAATGCTTTCAGCTAAACTTGCTGACAATGTGAGCTGGGGTCATCAATCCATTTGATGCTCTGCTGAGCTTAAATAAAAAAATGTGAGAAAGTTCATAGGTGGAAAATAGTAGATAAAGACTATCATTGATACAAACTACAAAGAACAACTCAGTGTTAGACCTTGCACTTCCAAGTGAAAAGCAATGCAATAGGAAACAACAAACTGTATTGACATCCCATTTTAATCCTTGTTAGAGCATTTCTTAAGTCTGTTCCATGCCAGATCAGGCCACTTTGAAAGACGAGCTGGTTTTGGTTTTGGGTTTGTTTTTATTTTTGTTGTTTTTTGGGGGGTTGGTTGGTTGGTTGGGTTTTTGTTTTGTTTTGGCTTTTTTTAAAATTTGTTTTATCAAAAAACATCTCCTCCAAATATATTAATGAGAAATTGTAGAAATGCTTTGCTGAAAAAATTACATTTCTCATGTAAAAATTTTCAAATGTTTGGTATATTTTCTCTTTTCATCATTCCCTTTTAAGTATGTAAACAACACTTCTGTATGTATAATGGAAAATTAGGATTTATATCACTTTCCTAAAGGTTCATAAAAACAAACAAGATAAGCAGATTTTCAGTTGCAGCAAACATTCAGAAGAAATTTTGAAAGGTGTGTCATAATTTCAGTCCAGACAGCAGTTAACCACCTCAGAGCCAATTTCTGACTTCCCTCCAGTCAGATGGGGGAGAGAATTGAAAGGGTAAAAGTAAGAAAACTCCTGGATTGAAAATAAAACAGCTTAACAAATTAAATAATCATGACAAAAATAATAATCAAAAATGTAATGAAAAGGAAAGTAAAAAAAGGAGAGAAAAATAAAGCCCAAGAAAAACAAGGGACACAAGTTAAAAACAACTGCTTACCACCAACCAGCAGATTCCCAGCCACTTCCCAAGCAGCAGCCCCTGGCCAGATTTCCCTGTAGTTTATGGGTTGAGCATGATGCCACGTGGCCAGTTGGAGTCAGCTGTCCTGGTGTGCTCTCTCCCAGATTCTCATGCACTGCCAACCCTGTTTTCAGCAGGGCAGCATAAGAAGATGAAAAGTCCTTGACTTAATTTAAGCACTGCTCAGCAACTGAACCGTGTGTTATCAATATTATTGTCATCTGAAATGAAAAACCCAGCACTGTACCTGCTGTGCATGAAAATTAATTCTATACCAACAAAATAGAATGGAAGGAACATTGACTTGTTTCATTTATTTGTTTTCTATTTTCTTTTCCATTCTGTTTCCACAGTCTATAGCAAACAGCTCCTCCCTATCTCACAGTCTGACCATGCAATGTTATGATAGAGATATAAATGGAAGCACTAATTTACTCTAATTGTTCAGAATGGAACAGGATGTTCCTTCATTAAAACAGACTCACCGGTCTGACTGCTGTATATAACTGAATTTACTGTTAAGAAAAATGCATAAAATACTAAATACAATGAAAAACAATAATTGCTGTTAGACTTGCAAAAGGTATAAGTCTTTGTTTAAAATCTCCTCAATAATTGTATTCTTCCGCTGTCATTAAATATGAACCAAATAACTCCCTAGTCTTGTTACATTTAAAGAAAGTAATCTTTTGATGCTAACAGGCTTTTGGTCTATAGAGTGGAGTAGAATGAGATACTAAGCTAATATAAAATAATTGAACACAATCTAATAGAATTAGCATCCTGATAATAACTATTCATCAAGTGAGAACTAAAGATAATTTTGCTGTTGCTTTCTTAAAACCTTGCTATTTCCTTTTGGTGGGATGAGCTCAGATGTGGAAGTTATGCAGTGAGAGAAGTCAGTTCAGATTAAAAGGAAAAAGATTGCATGGATTAACTGACAGACTGGGTTATATTCAAGGTTCATGTCAAAAAGGAGAAGTGGTTCTCAGTTACTACACTGAGAACCTACACTACTCAGCTACTGCTACATTATTGTTAGCTCAAGTCTAAATCGACTGTGATGTTCCTTCTTGTTTTGTGTGTTTTTAATTGAACATGATTATGATCTTATTAAAGGAATTGTCTTGTTCTATTTTTTTTTTTTAATTATTTTTCTCATGGTATGGTCTGGGTTAATTCATTAATTCAAAATAAGTGAAAGAGGAAGAAAATCAGCACCTGCTGAGCAAGACCAAAATTTTGAATGGCAGCTTTCACCAAATTCAATGGACTTAAATTCCTTGGTTGGTAGGGAGCTTACATGCTTTCTGAGATTAATTCCCAAATGAAATGTTTTAGCAATGCTTGGAGGAAAGCAGTAGTGCACTGGGAGAGGTGGGGATTATATTTTATTTTGTTTTGCAGGTTTTAAGGCCAGCACACAACTGGACACTTAAATTGAAATAATGTAATAGTTTAAAAAATCCTATATGTAAACACCTGTTACTAAATCTATGGAACATAATTTTCATTACCGGATTAGCTCTACAAAGGTAAAACAGGCATCTAATGCCATTATAGGTTTCCTATGCTATTCATACTTTCTATAAATGTTCCAATAGTCAGATTTTGATGGATTTGTTTCACACAGTTTAATTATATCTTAATGTTATGCAGGTATCCAGTGTTTTGTTGTCTCACTCTCAAATGTTGGATGAGATGAAAAGAAGTGTGTTCATATTTTCACTGATTTGGATTGCATCTATCTCTAATTCTTAAATATTCCTTTCCTCACTCATTTTAGTTTCTGCTTTTGTAGTCTCTACATTCTTTTGTCTATTATTTTCTTTCATATATAGTTCAAAGCTTCTCTTTAGTATTGCTTCTATTTTTTTTGGACATTTAATTTTGGTCAGCAAGTGATCTTTCCATGGAGTATTTTAAGGTAAACTAATGTAGAAGCTTTCTTTGAAGCCCAGTTCCTCTTTCCATTGAAGGCAATACTAATATCAAGGTATTCATTATGAGTAGGAGTGGGTCTTTACACACTGGAAGCCAATGTCTGTCTCTGAATTTCAGTGTCTGAATAGCACTAAATTTCCTTAAATGAGCATCTAGGATTACATTATACTTTCTTAAACTTTCAGCTATCCCACTAGTCCAAAGGGAAATTCTTTTGACTCATGTCAGGTGTGTTGAGGCCAATTTCCATCCTTTCGGTAATACAAGTTGAGATCTCAGCAATATTGTAACTGGGAAAACATAAGAGGTTTTCTTCCCTAAGCATCATAATATGCAGATTTTGGACTATTATTTTCATACAGGAGGCAAGTACTTATGGGGCAGTGCCATTTCTAGTAGAACACAAAAATGCTGGAAATAGGTAATCCTTCATAAAACACAAAAAGCTAGGAATGGGTAATCCTTCAGCTTTGCTGTTCAGGTGAGTCTGAGATTCGTTAGAAAACTACAGATAATAAGTTCATAAGAAAATTTACTTGAAATATGTCAATATTATGAAGTTGTGAGTTGGAAAATTTGACTCCTTAATAGACGTGAAGCAAAGCACTAGCTTGTAAAGGCCTAGCTATATTAAAAATTATGTGTATAGATACAGTATAATAGGATTTGGTGGCACGATACTCTCTTTTTTTGTGCCTGGGCTGACAGATGTCATTGTGCTGTGTTTAGGCTGTAGTAACACCCCATCACCTCACTTCTGGTGTTTGTGACATAGAACAAGCATGAGCCAGAGACTACCCTTGCTAACCCCCTGTAACCTATTTCAATTATGGTTCTCCTGCTTTAATAAACATGAACCAGAAATATGGAGAAATTACTCATTTCTACTTCCCAAAATCTCTAGGTGTCTATTTTCTACGTATCAAATATCTGAATTTTTCATGGCTAGAAGCAGTACATCTTTTTTTGCTGCTTTTTTTGGCTATTAACATGCAAAACACATATTTGAATAAGAGGCATGCATCACAAAGTCAGTGAAACACTTCAGATTTTAAAATTATAAACAGACAAATCTTATTCCACTTATGGAGTCAGGTTAAAATTGCGGCATACTTCCCCTCACAAACACCTAAGGAATTTTACACCCCAGCCTATATATTTATTGTGAGGCTAAATTACCACCTGGGGCTTTACCCCCTTTCTTCCTTCCTTTTTTCTCCTGAGCAGATCCTTAGAGAAAGAATGCACTGCTATTTTATTATAACTTCAGTGATTTTCTGAGTTGCATTGTTTGAAATGCAGTGTGAAAACATTTCATTTTCCTTCTTAATATAGATCTTATGAGAATAATTCCAAAGTCCCAGAAAGATAAGAGGTACAAATGAAATGGCTGGAGACCTATTCCTTTGAGAATTGCAGTGTGAAGTATGCAAGAATATGCAGTAACATCAAAAATATGCCTTCTAAAATTTGTTTGTTTTGGGTGGGGGGACAGAGAGAAGAAAATTAAACACCAAAAATTCCAAGTATTTTGTTTCACTTGATAGCACCCTAGGTTAAAGACAAAAAGGACAAGGCGGAAATCAAAATATTTTAGTAAATGCCTAATTTACTTTTGTGACAGTGGGAAAAGTTGTACCTAAATGGCCATCAGCTTGAAATCTAGGAGTGCATGGATGTCTTTGCTGTGCTATTCCTCCCCATCAATTCACTCTTCTTTGGGAACCTGTGAGTAGACATTCTTCAGGCAGTTTGAAAAGCAGCAGTGTGCTTCCGCATTGGGTAGGCTACTTAATGAACTCCCACTACTTTTTCCCAGATATAAATGGAGCACCATCTACCATCACTGTCTCACCCAGTGAAAATAAGGTAATAACTGTGTGGACCCTTCAAAACCTCTGTATTGCCTGTTCTCTATACCAGGATACAAAATGTCCTATGAAAACTCTGTATACTTTTTTTACCTCAACATGGAACATATAGGGAATGGTAATCCAATGATTACAAATAATTATCACTTTTCTGTGCTTTTGAAGTATACAGACAGTCCTTGATGATATCCATAAAATGATAAAAGTCTCATTTGAGAGTTTGAAATAAATATCTTTGCAGTGAATAGATGATTTCCTAAATGTTAGTTGGCTTTATTCATCAAATTGTACCACACACAGATGCCATACTGGGCTCAATCTCATCACTTGCATGGTAAAAGGTTACTTGAGGGATCTGTAAATACCACTGTTAAAGTCAGGTTTGTATATGCAGATACATGCAAGTTCTCTTGCACAATATAAATAGACTTGAACTATCTATCTAACATGAATATCCTTGAGGGGAATGGGAAATTCACATTTTTTTCTGAGCATGGTAGCTCAGACATCCCTTATTTATATTCT